>KZ808771.1:111573-122557 GCA_000696205.2 Oncopeltus fasciatus
ATTGCGAGACTCGAACGTATCCCCGGTGCCCCCTCTTGCCCTAAAGTGTTTATTTTAATAATAAACAAGTCCATGATGAGTTTCATTATGTTAAACCTGCAGCTGACACTGTATTCGTTCTGTATTAAACCTGATAATCACTGTATTCGTACTTCGGATTTTAGATAATATCCTACATTAAACTAGGGGGCGATTTTTCTCTATAAGAAGTATACTTAGTCTTCATTTTAAATTCTAGAGCCAAATCTCAAATTAAACATTAGGATAAATCATATATTGTGTCGTTGAAATAATAACTTATAGTACAGGGAAACTGCATGGTATATAAAAAATACTTGTATCATTAAAAAAATAATTTAGGTTTTCCCACTCAAAACAAAAAAATTATTCTAAAGGGTTATTATTTCTACCAATGAATATAGAACTATCATACCTTCTATTATCCGTATTCATTGGTTTCTGCAAACCATCTTCTGTTGGCGAGCGCTTTCGGACATTGTCCGCCAGCTATTAACTGCCAGTTGAATACAGACAGTGACAGTGACACATGTATTCGGCCACGAAGATGTCCGAAAGTGCTCGCCAACAGAAGAAGGTTTGCAGAAACCAATGAAGACGGATAATAGAAGGTTTGATAGTTAAAAAAATTATTCCCTTATTGAAAAACACTATAGTATATTTAAATTTTCTGACAACTATATCTTAAGAAGTATAGAATCTGAATTTTAAAAATGATCGCGAATCAGCGAGATAAGCGTGGATATTTGCAGAAAGTATCCAGGACCCAATCCCCCTTGATTTCGGGGTGCAGTAGTTATACGGAGTGGGGGGTGGGGGATTCCAAGGGGACAATTGACTGGATCCAAGGAGTCCCCACTAAAACTTTCCCAATAACCTCTTGGCCTCATTAGCTGCCAGCTGAAGCCCTCTAATGGACTTTCAAACTGCTCGCCAAACTCTTTCCATGGAGGTAGGAGTCCAGCGAGCTAGGCACACTGACTGACAGAATTTTCTTCAGCGTTTTCATGGTTTTCGCCAGCCTCGTAACCGAGCTTCTGGGTCACTCCAAAAGAGTATGAGTATCCTTTTACAGACACTATTTGTCATTTTAGTTCGTCTTACTAAAGCGATAGCTTGATTTCCTTAAATCAAATTTTTTTTCATCATTCTTATCATTTTTAAAAAATGAATTTAACATCAGAAATTTTATTTTTAAGACATATTGCTAAGACTTAATATTGTCGACCTGTAGGGTTTGAATGGCCTGGTCCCACCATCTACATGGTGTCATCTTCGCTGTCAGATCAGACTTCACTAAGAGCCAATTATATGTGGCTACTTCGGTATTACGGGCCGGCTCGTGCTGGGGCATGGTCTCCCTCTTTCATGGGTGGCTTTTGACTGTCCATCTCTACAATCACTATAAAATACCTTTCTTATTTTGTTATTTTTGTTGCATATAAAAGGTATTAATGACCGTCGTGGTTGAGATGCCATTAAAAAAAAAATCATATTACAATATAGAATAAATTCATTTTTGGCTGTATACCAACGTGATAGTTTTGGAAAGAGAGAATCAGAGAAAGTCTTACTATGAATCATGATATGTTTGAATAAAAAAACCATGAAGGATGCCAGAGATTCATAGTGATTTTCAAAAATGTGTGAGGCACTTATTTTTGTATTTTTTTTTCAAATTTTGAACCGTCTTAAGAGGCATGGAAACTCTCTTATTCGTAATAATAGGGTTAGAAATTTTGGGTGAATTCTTTCCTACATTCCACCAGGAAGGATGACATTTTTGTTATGATTGTTGTGCTGGCTTTTATCACCGTTATTTTAATGTGTTATTTGGCAAATTTGTATTTATCGTGATGGGTATAACATGAAAATTTCTAGGATCAATGTTGTTTATTCTTTTGAAGAGTATGTCTTGGAAATGTTAGCTTTTCTTCATTTATCAACCAAGTATACCATTGCCCTCTTCAGATTTTAAGATATTTACTCTTATATACCACATTTATTAAAGCATAATTTACTTAGTTTAAGCAAATCCTGAGTGAGAGACGTCAATTTATTTTTGGAAGACTTTTCATATGCCTCAATACATTAGGTATTAACCCAAATTTAACAGTTACTGATGCCACTTAAAATATTAATCCATCTTAGTGAAACTTACATCAGATTTGCATAACTTACGCATTACTTGGTCTAATACATGGGATATAGGTAAATTATTCCATCGGAGCGTCTCACCCCCTTGAGCAAGGACCTTGGACTGCTTCAAAGCTACCCCAGTTCACTTGACCTCTTCTTCCGCCCATCGCTCTCGTCTTCTTGTCGAGGAAACACACCCTTGTCTAGAATCCTTCCTTCCCTAAGGCGTCCGCTCAATTGCGGACCTGTTAACCCTAGCCCAGCCTTTGGCTCAACCATCTCTGTCAGGGAATAACGTTTTATCCTGACAACTTTTCCAACACCCTACATTAAAATTAAGATATAGAAACATTGAAAAGCTTATGAATTTATATATATAAATTCAATTGCAATACATTCTACTAATATATCTTGGGATACATGGGAATACACTTGCATAATATACTACCCCCATCATTTATTAAAGCATCCTTCCTATATTCAAAGGGAGAGTTTTTTTAACCGTAGATATTATTCTTAAATGATTTTAGTTGGGGTTCGGTCAAGGTAGATAAAAAAAAAACAAATTCACAAAATGTATTATTTAAAAAAGGATTAACTGCCAACGTTTCGGCTTACATTGTAAACCATCTTCAGGGCTGCCTATCATGAAGACGAGAGAGGACATACTGTCCCTAAGTTCACATTTCCATGACTAACTATTCCTTGATATTATTCTTACAATGTAAGCCGAAACGTCGGCAGATAATCCTTTATTAAAAAATACATTTTTTGACCGAACCCCAACTAAAATCATCTAAAAACATCCTTCCTATAGTTCAAGGGAATATGAACTGCTCCCCGCTTTAGAAGTGACACATCTGGTGCTCGTGATAGTCATTGTGAATTATTGATCGCACTTGAAAATTTTTATTTAATTTAATTACCACGTTCAATTATATGTTTAACTATATATCATTAATTATCATTTAATTGTAATGCTGTGATGAGTTAATTTTATTTTTATTGTTTTATTTTTAAATTTCAAATTTTGGACATATAGTGTTTACACCACTAAGTGTATTTACATTTTATATATTCCGACTACGGTAATGTTTTTTTTTCCTAAAGGAAATAGAGATATCTTACTTCTGAATAGAATATCACATATTTTAATGTATATATATATTACAATACAAATGTGATTGCTGAAGAATTAAAGTGAAAAGACTATGTATTGTTTACTGTTCAAGTACTGAAAGATATGATCATGTATTTTGTACAGAGATATTCATGATTTTTGATGTAGGGCAATTGAAGTGAATAACGGTGGACATTAAAAAATACGTTCAAAAGGAGAGTTTTTTTTTGACCGCAGGTATTATTATTAGATGATTTTAATTGGGATTCGGTCAAGAGAGATCCAAAAAAAAAAATACAAATTTAAAAACGTATTTTTTAAAAAAGATTATCTCCTAACGTTTCGACTTACATTGTAAGCCATCTTTAGGGCCGCCATGAAGACGAGAGAGGACGTCTTGTCCATAAGTTCACATTTCCATGACTGAACTTAGGGTCAGGACGTCATCTCTCGTCTTCATGATAGCCCTGAAGATGGCTTGCAATGTAAGCCGAAACATTGGCAGATAATCATTTTAAAATTTTTTTTTTAAATTTGTATTTTTTTGGATCTACCTTGACTGAGCCCCAACTAAAATCATCTAATATTAAAAAATAGAAAGTTTTGGATCATATTGAATTATTATATTGATAAAACTACCTCTTTTTAAATGAAGTTTTTTTTTTTTTTTNTTTTTTTTTTTTTTTTTTTGTTTTTTTTTTTTTTTTTTTTTTTTTTTTTTTTTTTTTTTTTTTTTTTTTTTTTTTTTTTTTTTTTTACTGTGTAGATATTATTATTAGATGTTTTTGTTGGAATTTGGTCAATGTAGATAAAAAAATACAAATTAAAAAAAATGTATTTTTAAGGATTATCTGCCAAGGTTTCGGCTTACATTGTAAGCCATCTTCAGGGCTATGATGAAGATAAGACGGGACGTCCTGTCCTTAGGTTCACATTTCCATGACTGAAAATTTCAAATGAAATTCAAATTAAACATTGGCAGATAATTTTAAAAAATACAATTTTTTAAATTTGAATATTTCGTATCAACCTTGTCCGAACCCCCCCCAAAAAAACATTTAATGCTACCTCTTTTTATTCCTAAGCAATTTTCTAACTCATGCATCTCGGTCCGGGTAGGGCATGACTTGGTGATTTTTCTATTCACGCTTATTGTTCCGTAATTCATTATTTACTCTCATTTATGTCTCTCTTGATGGAATTATCTATGACATCTCTATTAGTAGATATGCTTAGTTAGTGTTGCTCCTGCATGATTATCTTTTTTATTTTCAATTTATGTAATAGCTTAGTTTACACTGATTCATCATGAATGACTATTATCGGCAGATAGAATATACCGAATATATAGATAGATAACAGGTTCGGTGCAATAGGAACACATATAACTGTTAATCAGAGGAGACTGGGGATGGAAGCCACCCCGTCATCCCCTGAAATATCGCCTGCCGATGTCTGACGACGGAGCCAGGACAAAGGGAGGATCTGTACAGATGAATAATAGACTCTCTCTGTGTTTGAGGCTTAGCCGCCCCCCGCCCCGGCCAGATCAGAGGCTCATCAATAAGTGAGACTACTTTATCAGGGAACGCTATCTGTCGGCGATGTGCAACAGGTCTCTAGATACCTTACGAGGATTGTTGTAGGTGATCCAATGTTGGACTATTTAAAAAAAAAAGAAGAAAACAGTGGAGTAATATGTGTCTGTTCGTGGGTAGAGTTCATCTTGGAATTCTGTTGATTGCCACAGTTCTGCCATCTACCGGAGAATGAACTAAGGGTGGCTCTCTGAACCCATTTAGCTCTAGTCATGAATTAATCATTCCTTCATTACGGATACCTTTGAACAAGTTTGAGTATTACATTTTCTACTTCTAATTCAAGGCTCTGACATAGAGTAATCAATCAATTGCCATCTCCGTTAAAAGATCGGCCCGTCATCCTCCAACTGGTCACTCAAAACATTATTAATGTTAAGAGACACCACCTAACCTTTATGGATAAATGTTAGATTGATGGAAGGAGAATATGTTCATCACCACCTATAATGGAAGAATAATTACCTAGTATAACATATACCATTTCAATCTAACTGAGACATACCTCCTGGATATTAGCTCATTATTTCATCCCTGATAAGTGTATCAAACAAATTAAACTAACTCTATTAATCTTAATTCCATCTAGTTAAAATTTTTTTCTTCTGAAGTTTAATTATTTATTTTATATCTATTACTCTAAATGAAACAATTATATATATATATATNGAGAATGAAGCCCGAGGGGACTTGGCTGCAGTCGTCTCGGGGCTACAACAGCTTACGCCTGACAGTTCAACGGTGTCATTTCTCTGCTGGGAACTCCGGAGGGGAAGCAGAGACGTGCTTTATATATATATATATTTACCTAAAGATATAATCCACATTTTTTTTTACCAGTCGACTACAGGATTTAGTGGTCATAGGATCTATTATCGTTGAATAGAGGGATACTTTCTGTTGTGTCTAATGAGATTAACATTGTGAATATTCAGGATAAATTTTATTGGATTTCTTGAGTCGTCTTATAATAAAAATGAATTTACGACGAGTTGGAAATGCCTTAGTGCACAGTTTATCCAGGGGATGAAATTCACTCCAATCTTGAATTCGTGACAAATAATACTTTGACATTGTTCTTTGTTGATAAGACTTTTTCCTACAGGATCCAAAAAAGATCATCAAAAGAAAATGCTCGAATATTTAGGATTAATTAGTTTCTTGACAGACTGGAATAGGAAGTATGGAGCCTTGAAAAAAGGTCACCATTTCTATTGATAATCTCTTCTTGCAAACATTATTTTTTTCAGCTGTCAACAAAATTAAAAAGAAACTAACCCCCACTGGAGCTTATCCACATATTATAGTACAAATATACTACAAAAAATAATTTGTAATCTTCGTCAGTTCTCAAAATTTTCTGATTTTAATTTATATTCCTATCGTAATTTATTCGAGAGAGTGATATATTTCTTAAAGACATTTTCATAACAATTGTTTAAATATTACAAAATTGGTGTTAGATAAGACACCATTGAGACATTAGTTAAAGACTTTATTTCCTTATCTTAATACCACCTAATTTTTAATTAATCCAATATATAAGTTAATGGCCATTGTATTGTCTTTAATGATATTTTAGATAATTATCTGCATTCAATACTTGACAGCTATGGTTAAAATTCTCTAACTCAATGATATATCGCTTGACTCTGGCTAATATTAAATTTAATGGAGACTATTATTTCCATTAAGAGAGAATCTTGTTCGTTGTTTCCAAACGAGTTTTCTGCACCTTGTTATCTATCAGGTAGTTAGAATATCAGGACACCCCACAGACAAAAAAAATTACAGCACCCTCTTAAATGACAAATAAATTATCCGCATAAATTTAAATGCCCATCCCTTATTCCTGGGTAACTGCCAAAATAAAATGTGAATAGAATAAGGGCGTCAGAAATGTGTTATTTAAAAAAAAATTGAGATAAAAATAAGAAGAGTTGAATCAGTGTTGTATCAGATGAAGAGGATATCCGATTGAGAAGGCTTGGAATCCAGCAGAATTTTTAGCAAAACCAACAAAACTCGTGCAGCGTGGAGGGGTAGAAGTTATAGAAAGAACTAAGAGGGAGGATCGAGTGAAAAAATGATCTCAGCAAAGGGGGAGGGTCTAGATACTTCCTCCTCAAACTATATTCCGGTCCGATATGGATCGACTATGATGATGATGATGATGTTGGAGAGGCCAATGAGCTTGAAAACATCATGCTTAGATGTTTTCATTAGAAGACCACTAAGCTCTATGCTGGATTAAAGAGTGGGGGTTAGCACTCACCCATCGTAGTAAAATCGTAAATATCTTTCTCAATAAACGTATTTTCGTTTTTGCAAAAATGGCAAAACAAAAAAACAGATATGATAGTTTGAAATATTTTACTCTTATTTTGTTTTATAGGCAGTAAAACCTTTCGAGGTCAAGTATATAATCTCTCATCTGCCTAAGCGCAAATCACCCGGATATGATTTAATCACCAGCCAAATTCTCCGAAATCATCCCAAGAAGGCAATTGTATTCTTGACCTACATTTATAATTGCCCTTATTATACTTGTGCTTATCAGAACCCACTGCCTTCTCCTAAGGAAACATTCCTATATTACCATTTCCCAAACCTGGAAAATCACCACACAACCCCTCATCCTATCATCCTATAAGTCTCCTTCCTTCACTTTTAAAGGTTTTTGAAAAAATACTCTTAAAACGAATGATGCCTTCCATGGAACCGTTTAATATTCTCCTAAATCATCAGTTCGGCTTCAGAAGTAAGCATTCTACTGTTCCTTTGAGCGCAAAGAGAACTGCCCAGGTGCTTTTTTGGATGTTTCCTAAGCATTTAATAGAGTCTGGCACAGTGGTCTCCTGTTTAAACTAAAATCCATACTTCCTAATAACAACACTAAAGAAAGCAAAGGTATCATAATTATAAATTTTCATCATTCTCTCATGGGTTTTTTTAATGTCTGACTTAAGACGACTTGTTTATGTGATTAAGTGGCCTACACGATGTTTATTTTACAAAAACAAAATAGCAGCGGTTAAATTTCAGTACATATTTATTTACTTTGATGGTTAACTTGTGCATAACCTCTTCTAAAATTCCTTTTGATACAGTCATAATTTTTAGAAATTATTAATGAATACATAATTGGTTGTGCTATAATGTATTGTTATGTTATTCCGATATTTATATTCTTTCAACATCTTCAAGGAGAAATTTATCTTTAAACTTTTTATGTTCAAATAAGGTTTGCCAATCCATATTGGCTTCAGGTAGTCAACTTGACTTCTTAGCAAAGAAACATAGAGCAACGGAGACATTGCCTACTAATTGTAGGCTCACTAAAACATAATCAGACTTTTAAAAAAAAGTTCACTCGAGATAAATCAAAATTTCACTGGAGGCAGTTAAAAGTGGGTAGAATTGCCTCCTGAATCAGCTCAAGCCCCTTGGCCATGCTAAGTAAGTCCTCCCCGTCTGCCAGGAGCAGGAACTGTGGCCATTACGAGACTCAGCTGACTGCGGGGGTGGGGGGTCGTTATAACTTGCCGGACGGAGAATGAAGCCCGAGGGGACTTGGCTGCAGTCGTCTCGGGGCTACAACAGCTTACGCCTGACAGTTCAACGGTGGAATTTCTCTGCTGGGAACTCCGGAGGGGAAGCAGAGACGTGCTTCGCAAATACCTATTGTAGAGTGCGCAGGCGCAGCATGTACCAATAAGCAGGACACATACAACACCAGTTATGTACTAGATATAGCAATAAATGACTATTGTATATTATACTATACAAATCTGAAAACATTCGTACAGGTAACGCAATGAATTGCTTTTGTTATTGGTTCATACATAACATTATATTTCATAACTAATATCTAATGTTTTTAGAGTGGTGTCATTGGTCACCTTCACTCCTCATGTGAACATTGAATGTCATTTTTTTAAATTTCATAGTAAACAAATTACAAAATGTTTTTTTATTTAACAGAATGTAATAAATAAATAAAAGTTTAAAAAAAAATGCATTATTCGTTGATGTTTTACCGCTCTACTTGAATAGATGCACGATTTCTTTCATTCATATAGCAAAACATGATATATAATTTTGTCAGTAGAACGTTGTACANTAAGAGCTCTTTAAAATTTTAATCTTTTTTTTTTAAATAGTTTATGAGTTAGGTATAGATGAAAATTTAGATTTTAGACAAATTATTTTAAAACAAAAAAAGGAACAGGGAGACAGAAAAACTCTTTCTACCTTAGCCGAGAATCGAACCCTGGTTTCCTAGTTTCCCGCTGACCTCTGCACCATGGAGGCTGGCTAGATAATTCCTCCTACTCCTCGCACTTTACTCCAATTCTAAACCCCCGAGAAGAAGGATATATTGCTTTATTCTCGAAGGAGCTGACATAGTCGGCTATTTGTTAGACTCTCGCTTTTTTTCCGATATTTTTTTAAAAATAATTTATTTTTAATTCCCGGTTTTGTTAGTAAGATTTTTTTTCTTGCTCCCTGTGCATTTCTTGTAGTTAATTTAGCATGGGATTTCTTTCCACAATTATTTCATAATTTTAATACTTTTTTCCAAATTAGATTACCCGTTATTGATTGATATAAATTAATAATTAATAATAAGTAATGAGAATAACACAAAGCAAAATAATAAAAGTATTGAAAAAAGAAATGTTCAAAAAGAAAATAATTTAATAGCAAACGATTCACCAAATTATTTGATTTTTCTTCACTTTTTTAAAATAATACTTAACATTAACCCAGCGTTCTTAAGAACCTTTTTCAGCAGTATCTTGATTGTTTGGGACCGTGAGATTACTGTTTCTCCTTGCACTTTCCGCTGTGAAAATAAATACAAAATACATAATGCATTATACTGATATATAACAAAAGAAATATTGAAATTATAATTTTATTGACGTGCACATGGATTTGACTTTAAACGATTTATTAACAGGACAATTATTTGCTTTATTTACTACCCTTAATTACTTGCAAAGAGTCTACTAAAACCATACGTGTATGTAAATTAATCAGGGGTTACTTAGCCTATATAATGATTGAACAACAATATAATACCACTTTAAAATTGGCTTAAGGTTTGTAAAAAAGCTCAGCTGAAATAATAGACAACCGTACAGGAAAAATTGAAAAAGGAAACTACGCTATCAAAAGGATCCGTTTTAAGAAAAATACAAAAACGGAGCTTGGTGCTTAAGGCTGTTAAATTGAATTAAAAAAAAACATCGGTGTCACGCAGAAGTAACGTAATTTATGCTTATTTTCCATGATTCATTAAAGATGAAATAAATTAGAGAAAATTACGAAATTTCTCCTAAAAGTCAGAAAAGGCAATTAGCATTCAAGATAGGACCATTGTTCTTTGCTATAAATTTGCCATAGAAAGGAAGTGGATAACGTTCACTCATTGTAGTTACATTCGTAAATCTGTGGCATTTTTCGTAAAAAAGGTTAATAAACGTTAGAGAAATAAATCTTTTAATTCTATTAACTATTTCTCAACTTAAGTAACAATGGTGATATAACTATTCTAAATTTATCTTCTCCTAAACCCACCGATTTTCACAATAAATTATATTATTGAATTGTTGGAATAAAATACTGCAAATACTAAAGTAATTTTGTATTTTTTAAATAAGGAAGCCTGCTCAACACTAGAAAGTACATTTCATGAAATTACATCCTTAACAATCATACATAAACTATATTACAAAGTATAGCTAGCGACTTTACTTATTAAGAAATGTGCTAGAAAAATTAATATTAGATGATTTTAGTTGGGGTTAGGTCAAGGTAGATCCAAAACAATAATAATACAAATTTAAAAAAGTGTATTTTTTAAAAAGATTATCTACCAACGTTTCGGCTTACATTATAAGCCATCTTAAGGGTTATCATGAAGACGAGAGAGGACGTCCTGTCCCTAAGTTCACATTTCCAGGACTGGCTAAAAAATTAAGAGTAACTGTACCGAACTACTAAACATTGCAATATATCTAAACAATAAACCTACGTTAGGAAGTCAAATAGTTCTCTCCCTGAACTGGTCAGAAATGAAATCTAAACACAATATATATAT
>KZ808771.1:133203-165517 GCA_000696205.2 Oncopeltus fasciatus
ATATATATATATATATAAGCAATGAAGCATATTGAATAATTTAGTATTCTAAAAACCAAAATTAGTTGTTAGTTACAGAAAGCTAGGTTAGTTATTAAAAAAAAATAAATATTTAGGAGTGGAGATGGAATGATTTACAATGACTTCATATGTACTCACTGTGATTCTGAGCTGAGGAATTCGCTTAATTTCCGCTACTCCTGCGTGTGACGGACTTTCTTCTTCAAAGCTTAATTAAAACCAGTGAAATTCCGCCCCCGTAAAGCAATTTTGTCGCCAGAGGGAAGTCACGCGACCCCCCAACTAGACCAATTGTAACTCGCTTACAACTAAAGTCAATGATAAGGGTTGTTTTTTCTTCTTTACAACAGCCTGTTATCACAGCTATTTCAGGTTGGACTTGTGATTTCTGAAGGACTGAAACAGTAAAAAGAAAAATTCCTCATATTAATGTTGCTCATTGGAAAATTATATGCTGAGGGGTTTCTTATTCATTGCCACACTTTCCACGTCAATTACTTACTCCTTCTTACTCGAGAATGTAAAATATGTCGTCTATATGTCTAACAGTAGTAATAAATGAATTACTAAAGATATCTCGATTTGACTTCTATCTAAATATTCCCTTCAGTTATTCTGATTTTCCTTTAAATTCCCTTCTCATTGCTTGGTTTTAATACACTGAAAATAAATGGTTTCAAATTTCAAGCTTGAATAGGTTTCTCTAGCAGGTTTAGTATCACATGGAAGAAAAGTACACATAACACTTCAACACTTATAGCTACATTCCTTAGAAACTTTTCTGATTTGTTATTTTGTGTTCAAATACTAATAAACATAAATGTCATTAACACATTTAATAACGTAGAATAATGAATATATTAACGCTCATTTCATTTAGTCTCCTATTAAACTTTTTCTTCCTTTTAACTGATTTCAGCTAAATAAGAATTATTCAATGCTTTGTTTTAAGAAATCTGATATTCTTTTAGTTCAAAGAGCGCGAAAAAAAAATTATGTGTATATATATATATATATATATATATATATATATACATACAAATGCAGTTCTTAGTAAACAGATAATGAATCATAATTATATATTACTTTCAAGAATATAAAACTAATATATTCTTAGAAAAAGTTTTGGATCAAAAATCAAATTGGAAAGAACAGATAAATGAGATAAAGAAAAAAGTTAATAANTTATAAAATTTAAATACATTTGTAATTGTTAAAAGTACTATTATGCTGGTTATTCTCACATCGATATTAAGTGTAAGTTACATTAGTTAGGCTATATAATTATGTGTAGTTGTACAAGGCTCAGCTCTAAAAACTAACCTATTAGTCTTGAGGTAGTCTTGGTGAGTTAATTGGAATTTCAAAATAATAAATGTTATAAAAAAAATTGTATTGCTTATATATGACAATGGAAAATGTCACATAATAATTTTATTGTTATTATAAATAGTTATAATATGAAAATCGTAAAAATTATTTTGGGTGCGTTTTCAGCACTGATGAAAGGTAAATATATCCTCAAAATGTTTGCCTAGAGTAGATTAATATACATAATTATTTGACCAAAATCCTCAATATCCTACATAATTTGTCTCTTAACATGGTTGATAACTCACTTATTATATATATACTAGCGGACCCGGCAAACTTCGTTTTGCTAAAAGTTTTTTTTAGAGCGTTGCTGGCCTTAAGCAAACATTAGTGTTGTATAATCACACGATTTAAATAGAGCTTTTAACGAAATTTACGGTCTTCAAATAAAAATTCATGGAATACTTATCGTAAAGATTTTTCACAGAATAATTTACATATGGTGTAGATATGGGCTAAATCATAAAAGTAACACATGTATTTCAGGCAAATTGCAAATGAAGATTTGATTTTGCCACGCCCCTCCGCCCGCAGACAGAAAATCAAAAATCAGACTTCACAGTGTCACCCGCCTGAAAATTCTAAGGATTCCCTGAAAAATTCATCAAAATCCAGCCGTTTTAAAGTCTATACGTTACATACATACACACATCCTATTATATATATACATACACACATCCTATTATATATATACATACACACATCCTATANTTTTTTTTATGTGTTCCTTAAGAACTGAAATTGGTCGAGGGGGATAGAAGTACACTGAGACCAAATTCAAAAAATCTCAAACATGTTTTCTTTATTTTTAGTTAAGAAATCATTTATAAAATACAATGGGTGTTAAATTTAATTTAAAAACTTGTATATTCTATTAAATTTTAGGTAAAAGTCTATTTTAAGGAATATACTTACGAATATAATTTCAGAGGGTAAGTCTCATACTTTTTAAATGCAAAAACCAAACTAGCTGTTTAGTATTTTTATTGTTAACATTAATTTTTTTTTTCGCCTGAAAATATATGAGTTGATGCATTGTTTAGAGGAAGGCCGACATTTTTAATCCCATATCCTCCTTTTAATAGGTGTAACGAAAATTTTTCCATTAAGTGTCAATTGTTGCGTTTTATAAGTGTTAAGTATATTTTATTTTTAAAGTTATATTTTAAGAGATATTTTTGTAACTAATTAAAAAGTTTAAACGATTCTCCTACTTTTCTTCCCGGGGAGTTTAGAATCAGAATGAGAGTGACATTAACTTTCAAAAGTTAAATGATTTTTTCATATTATAAGGTCAAAGTAGTAATTTACTCTTATTTATCTTTATCCTAAATGATAAATAAGAAATCTGCTTTATTTTATTCAGCATCAGGGCCTTTTATGCAATTACATCATGCTAAGGAGTTAAGGGTATCTAGACGTAACCACCCTAATTTAAACATCCATTTCACTGGAATAAACGCTTAAGATACATACACCTGCGGTGACACAAACCCTTTGCTTAGTGCAAAGCTAATTTCACTCATAAACTGGGTCACTTTCAAACATGGTGGAGACTACACATTAAGAAGTTGAAATTTTTGCTGTATATTACGAGAAATTATTATTATTCACTTGAAGAATTTTTCACTCTCACAACATAAACATAATAATCTTCAATAGAAATAAAAATACTGTATTTCTCATAGGTTTTTTTCTGTTTAAATTACGAGGAAAATTCCAGTCATGCAATTTCTCTATTTATGATATTCTCAAAATTTTTAGCTTAATTGGCAAATTGTTTAATCTATGTTTTCTTTTTATCTTTCTGTGTGATAAGTACTCAATTTTTTTTTATATAACCATAGAAATTTTTATTAATTTTAATTTTGTTTATTTATTTATTTCAACGTTAATTTAATGTCATAAAGGAAAAATGGGATTTCAGTTGTTCTGACTGGTAGACTACTATCTCTCTGGCGGAAGTTAATTAAGTGTAATTAGTGAGTGTAGCAGATGGACGCTTGCTGGAGCCTAAACAAATAGTCTCCAGAGCTCCAAGTAAAACAGAACTAAAGAACAAATGCAACGTAAATACCCTTGAAAGTGGGGGCGGCAGGGGGTGGTCTCAAAGTTAAACTGTGAGTGGTGGGTGGGGGGGTCTCGTTAGCCTGGAGGATATAGTGGACTTGGCCTGCAGAGTTCGCTGCTGCTCTTCCGCCACGCAAACTTGAGAGAAAACAGAGGGAAATCTGTCCCACCGTCTAACTCTCTTTTATGTCTTTCCTACTTTCGTAAAGAAGAAGCTGCGTAAAACGAAGCATAGTGCATTAAAGGTAGCCATAACGGAAACGTAAATAACGAATTAGATCACAAAGGGTTTGTTAGGGAAGGTCACGAAGAACCAACGGAGGACTGGAGATAGAGCTTTTCTTTTTTTTTTTTTTTGCATCCCAACCAATAGGGTCATTAACGCCTTTTACGTACAGCCACGGATGACAACGGAAGCATTTTTTTTTTATTTAAATTTTTTCGTAATACTGTTGCTAATAATAAATATTAGACAATAAATGCAAGGGAGTTCCTAAGCCGGAACTCGAACCCGGATATCGAGCCCGGATAGTATGAGACCCGGTTTTGGTAGTAAGATTTTTTTAATTCTAACTCCCTTGCATTTATTGTATAAAATAATGTGGAATTAAATTCCACGACTAATGCAATATTTAAAAAAAGAAATAAAAGAAAAACAAAACAAAAAACGAGAGTCTGACATATAGCTAACTATGTTAACTCCTTCGAGCGTAAGACGATATATTCGTCTTACTCGGGGGGTTTGGACTCGGAATAAAGTGCGGGTATTGAAGTAAATTATCTGACTAGCTTCGGTGGTGTAATGGATAGCATACTTGCCCGGAAAGCAGGAGATCCGGGTTCGTGTCCCGGCTGAGTTAGTAAGATTTTTTATTCTATTCCGTTTCATTTATTCTATATAATTAATGTGGGATTAAATACAACAACAAATACAGTATTTAGAAAAAAAAAGAAGCAAAAACGGAGTTAAAAAATAGATAATGTCTTTCGAGCATATGACGACATATTCGTTTTACACTTGGGGGTTTAGACTTCGAGTAAAGTGCAGGGAGTAGAATGAATTATTTAGCTAGCCTCGGTAGTGCAATGACCAGCATACTTACCTGGAGACCAGGAGATCCGGGTTCGATTACAGGCGAATAGTGGACTCTCGTCTAAGAGATTTCTGGGCTCTGAAGATGAGTCATTGTGTCACGAAAGCGCTCAGCTTCCATAAATAAATGTCATTATTACTGAGAAAAGTTTATCAGTTTTTTAATTCTTTATATTTGTATAGCTCGCCCCAGTTCATTAAAATAATTATCGGGAAATTATTATATTATTGCCAACTTTTCGACTTAACATGTAAGTCATTATCAGGACTGAAATATAATACACTTCTATCAATTAAATATTGAAATGTACAGAAAGAAATTTGGTATGTTATATGACAAAAAAATATATAGAAAATAAACTCAAAATTTAGCTATTAAAATATAAACATACTTTTTATGTACTAATAATGATGTCTTGGGGGATCTATGAGGGAGGTTTATGGCCACATTTCAGGGTGACAATCGGTGACAAGGGGTGGGAGGGTTTCGGTCGACAAACTTCAAAGACACAAAAAAAATCTATTTCGGAATGTGTGTACTTTAATTTTAATGGAATAAATGATTGACGAAGGCAACATTTCTTCAGCTTATTGCAATATATTTAATATAATTCAACGTGAAAATTTAGGTTAACTATATTTAGCGACAGCCTCTCCAATCTCCCTTTGAAGGGATAAACCCGGCCTTTAAAGTTTTCCTACCAACTCTCAAGTTTTAAAAAAAAATATTTTTAAAACAATAAATCTAAACAATGATTTTTTTTCTAGGTAAGTCGTCCAGTTACAGTTAAGCAGTTAATAATTTGGGTGAGTAACAATTCCAATAATTATTAAATCCATTTTAAACACACTACTATAATGTTTTTTTTTTCTTACAAACTAGTAAATAATGAAAAATTAGTATCTGATACTATTAGTATATTGCAAATGAATATTTACAAATTATGTGAACGTACTAAAAGATGTAATAAATATAGTTTTAATATATAGTATTTAATCCCACGTAAATTTTTAACAATAAATGCAAAGGAATAAAATAAGAAATCTAACTCTCTCAGCCAGGACTCGAACCTGGATCTCCTTCTATACGGGCCGGTGCATTTTCCATTTATGCTACCGAGACAAGTCTGATAAGTTATTAAATTCCCCCGCACAAGTGTCGAGAATCTAACCTCCGAGGCAGACGAATATATCGTCTTATGCTCGGAAGAATTGACATTGTCAAGCTGTTTAAATGACTCTCGTTATTCACTTATAAATTTTAATTTTATAGATATTATTTTTTTGGAGGGTATTTAATCCCACGTAAATTTTAAACAATAAATGCAAGAGAATAGAATTAAAAAATATCTGTTTTAGCCAGGGCTCGAACCTGGATTTCCTGCTTTCCAGGCAAGAATGCTACCTTTACACCACCGAGACTAACCAGATAAGTAATTAAATTCTCAGCACTTAAACCTGGAGTCTAAAGCCCTGGCTGAGACAGACAGATATTTATTCTATTGGNAGTAAGTTTTTAATAGTTATTAAAAACTCGAAAATTTTTTTTTTTTTTTGGTTCCCTTATTCTATACATGTTATTTACTCTCACCAATAATAACGGAGAAAATATTACATTTTGCATTGAGAATTATCTCCACCTTTCCTCGAATCCAGATTTACAATGGTAAATTAGTTATGAATGAAACTAGTAAACGATTAGTAATTATTTTTCTTCGCTGACCTTTACAATAAGCATTTTAAGTTATGATTATTATTATTTTCAGTGCATTTCTCTTAAACTGTTCAAACGATTGAACTAAGCGTCTGAATGAGGTTAAGATTTTAACTTTACCTTCTTGCAGTTAGTAATGATCAGATATTTAGAAAATGTGTGACATATACACTGTATGACACTTAGACAGTATGACATTTAGAATGAATCTAAATTGTTCATTATTAATTAATATATATATTGTTTATTATTTTCTTAAGGTTTTATATTGTGTTCACCATCCATGCACCTTAATAGGTGGGCATTATCAGAACTTAGATCGTTCTGATCTCTTAAGCACGCATTTTACTTCATAGGTTCCGTGTGTATGGTCCTATAGATGTGTAGGGGGTGGTTTTTCTTTCCCGGCCGTATATATAAATTGCCGCGGCATTTTTTTTAGAAGTACTTTGCCCCCTTTTGGAATAACCCCAAACACACCCCTGCTGCTCCGGTGTTGGCGAGTGTTGAAAAAGGCCCTATTGTGAGGGGATGGAGTGAGAAGAATAGCGCTCTTTCTGTTGGGAGGGGGGTGAAGGTGGGGATGAGAAATTTGTTGTGGGTGGAAAGGGTGGGGGTTGACTGGATGGGGAGTTGGAAGGGGGTTTCCATTCAATCAGTTCCTGGTCAGGGGGTGGGGGTGGGGAGTGGGTTAGGACCAGGACGGTGAGATTGAAAAGATGGAGAAGGGGAGAGGTTTTGGCGGGAAACAGCTGATACGTCACTGCCTCCTGCATCCAGGCACTCTAACCTTACTTTCCGATATATTTGTCTTTGTTTTTAACGGAAGGCACTTACCCTGTAAATAGCTCTATTCCTCCTTGTTTTTAGGATAAAAAAAAATATTAGCAAACACTTAAGCTTTAAAATAATACTAAAAATTTAGTAAGTTTATCTAGCTATTCATTCAAATTATAATTACAATTTTGTTTTAAAACCCAAATTACCTTGTATTGAACAGAATAAAAACTAGAAAGTGAATATAATGAGTAAATTGCAATAACAATTTCACATGCAAGCCGGCTTAAATTAAATATACTACTCATCTTTTGATAAATTAATAAAAGTGGGTGATATCCTACGGCAGGGTCTAGAAGGTATGGACGTTAAGAGTTGTGGAAGTGCCCCCTAGAAGTTTTATTTCTTAATAACTATTTCAATAAGATATTTTAATGATACTTACATTATTCATAAATGTATGAATCTTAAATTATATATCTATTATACTAAATCAACTTTTTAATAACACTAATTACACCTAATATTTTACGATTATATATTTTTTCCTTTTATCTGACTCAGTCAAAAATGAATAAAATCAAATGTTTGTAATGGAAAGCTTATATACCAAAGTTTATCTCTATATTTAAAAATAAAAGGGCCCGCTGANATATAAAATATAATTAAATGAAATTTTATACTCATTCTGCTATAAAGCTTTTCAAATTGGTTTCTCTCCAAAACCGCTCCTCCCACTTGGTACAGCCATTTTAGGCATCCAGGGAATTATAACCAGGAGTTATGAATCCCTTCAGATTCACCTTTTTATCGAGCTCGTGATTTTTCAAGTGCTTCCTTCTACACAAAGAACTTCATTAGGGGTGTAAAGTAAAAATAAAAATAAACAAAAAAAAAATGAGACCTTAATTCTTTTATTTGCGCTGGCAGGGAAGTTGATAGCAATTTGGGTTATCAAACGATATCCAATACCATGCACTTAGATTTCAATTTCTGTGCGCTTTCTGAATCTCCTGGCTCTAGGTGCCCTAGGTGATCGTATCTCCTGACATAAGGTTCAGTGGACTTAGAGCCAGCAAGGAAGAGACACACATAGAAAGGTGACTGAGCTCCGAAGACGGACTAAACGATTCAGAAAGCGTTCAGTAATTAATATATAAGTTACGCACGAAGAACTTGATACTGTTTGACAATCCTAAAAGACCTTAATTTTGTTATGCTGATCTGGATTATTGCGTTTGTGTAGAAGAAATCGTTTGAGGACGACAGTGAAGTACTCAGAGGGGACATCGAATTCGCTTAGTTTACGCAGCTTCTGCGTCAGTGATATTTAGGTCTGTTCCTTGCTTGTTTGGTGAAATTTCGCCCTTAAAAGCATTAATTATCTTCATATTTGACTTGGAAAACCGTTTCCACGGAGCTACGCTGATGAACTACAAACTACTCTCATCTAATTAATGATTACTTTGAAGATCGCCTCAATGTTCTCAGAAATTTTAGCTAATTGCTATTGTAGAAAATCAATTTCAAATAATCCTTAGAAGCGCAATAACTATACAGTTAAGCTAAATTGTAGAATAATCAAGAACAGAACCACTTGGAATATTATGGTTCACCAAAAAAGGTGTTTTATAAAACCTAAATTAATTAATATTGACATTTAAATCAGTAAAGAAAGAGTGAATAAAGTAAAATATCTTGTTATTTATAAAATGAGCGCCTTGCATAACCGAAATGATGTAGCCTCTACATCATTTTCTCTTGAAAGAATTGTCTTTTAGCGTTGGGTATTGATCCATCGACTCCTGGATACCGATCCCTAACGGCTCCTCAGCTGAGTTTACCTTTTGTATAGGGGTGGGGGAAGGGGGGGGGGGGCTTTTGGGGTAGTGGGGCAAATCCTTCGATAGAGGCGGCTGAGTATCAACACGAGAAGCTGATTGGTTGACTGTCTCGAGTGGTCTCTGTTGACCCAGTGGATCACAGATCTGGCACCTCTGTCACCCCCACCGTACCCACTCTCCAACCCCCGCACTCTCCCCAGCCCACCGCCAACCCCTACCGACCACCCCTCTGCCCGCCACCCACCGACAATAGCCGACCTGTCCGTTTGCCCTCGGATCAATTATACATTCGAGTCCAAGGTACACATTAATCCTCTGATGGTCCTTTGTAATCCAAAATGAACTAATGATCCAGCCTTTGCTAGCAAGAGGATTGTGTTTACTCAACTAACTGCCTATGGATTACATAGGTACTTGTCTATTTGTTAAAATAGAACATTACCACGGCATACAATAATGTATCCGCATAATTAAATTCAAGTTTTAATCAATAAATTAAAATAATAAATTGTTTTATACACATAGAAAATTTAACAGTTATTATTTATTCATTGTAAATTAAATTTTACGTTTAAAATTATTATAAATAAATCTGTCATAAGAAAATTGAGTAAATTGTAATGTTTTGTACTTTCTTCGCACTTCTTATTTAAAAAAAAAAATATGTTGGCTTTTCACTGCACTGAATGAATTAATTTTCGGTTAAAATTGAAGGAAATAGAGAGGTTTTATACACAGTAAAACTTTTATAATCACATCATATCTTCAAATTCCATTAAATTACGAAACAGTTTATATAACATAAATTATGTAAACATTAATTTCATAACGTTTATGTAATAAAAAATTGCTATAAAAAAAGCTTTTTGGGGAAGGATTAACAAATGAACTGACGGATGCTTACTCCAGTTTTCCTCCCAGGCCTATCTAGAGCAAAGTTAAATTAATTTAAATTTCTAGATAATGATAAATTACATCATCAGCTCTTATTTTATTATCCATCTTTAATGAAACGTGGGAATCATTTTTAATTACATATCTCCTGCGTTAAGGCCTTTTAGATACATTGCAATGGCTTACTTTTAAAATTAACTAAAATAAGAAAACACTTTTAGATAACTTTAAAAAAAAAAAATAACCTGTTGTGCATTTATTCTCGACTCACCGCGCACTAGAAAGGCACAACATTCTGACCGCCTGATCTCTTCATCATTCAATGAAGAATGGTTCCTTATTCGGGCTGAGTTTTCCCGAGGAGTACACGAGGAATCCTCTCATCATTGCAAATCGAAGCACAGAAAGAAAGAAAACTAACTGTAAATAGCGAGTTCCATTGAACTTGGGACCTTTGGTTCAGGAGTACATTACCTTCACCAACGTGCCCCTGTAAAGGGAATAAAACGCATTAAATTTATTTTTAAACAATTAATGAGAGGGAATAGAATATAAAAAACTATCTGTCCCAGCCAGGAATCGAATCTGGATCTCCTGCTATCCGGGCCGACGTGCTTAACCATTACACCACCAGGACGCGTTAGTTGTCTCATTCAATTCCCTCTACACTAGCAAGAGCCTAACCCACGAGAACTTTGTTTACACAGCAAGATATTATATAAAAATTAATAGTTAAGAAAGTTTATGAAACATAATTAAATGAACTGCCATGTTTTTTTATTTTTTTATTTTTATTTATATACAATTCATATAATATTTCCAGCCATTGTATTAGAATGAGGTGAATTTAAGACAGTTGTTAAAGAGCATGTAAAATTTTATTAATGTGATTAAATTATAGGAATATGAAATATAACCTTATTATATGTCTTTAAGCAATAGGTTTGTCTATTATTAATAATTCATTATACCTTCATTACATTAACAATTCATTATATCTCCCATGACCTATTGCTAAGTAATTCTTCTTGTAAATATCTTCCCGCTTCTAAAAATATCTCCCTGGCGTTAATGACAAAAAGTGGACACGCCATTAAAAAAACAGGATAGGTTTAATTTGTATTTACAAAATTGGACCTCATGTGTATTCTATAACAAATATTCATTTCATTCTTTCAAATGTACAGAACAACGCATTTATGACGTTACAGAAATAAATAATGTAGATTCTTTGTTAGACCAATTAACCTTATTATGAGACTAATATATTTGACTAACACTAATCAAATGTAATGTAAATATTCTCCGAAATTTGAAAAGTATACAGAGAGAGAGAGAGAGAGAGAGAGAGAGAGAGAGAGAGATATCCACCCCTGTTTTTCTCTCTCTCCCTCGGAGGATTATCATCGTCTTCCACTTCCGACCCAGGGAACCTCCACCTATAAATTATTGATCGCTTTTTAAGTGCTACATTAGGATGGATTACCTCGAAGCCACTTCCTACGGGGACCCCGCAAGCCATCGGGCCTCCGTCTTTAACGAGCGAAAGATCAGGACTCCCTCCTTAACATAAAACCATTAATGCAAATGGAAAAACCGGAACCCTGTGATTAGACAAGGACTTTGAGTAATTAAGAAAAAAAAAAGAAAGTTAAGAAAAAAAAACAAAGAGAGAAGTGGACCAACTGGGAAAGTGTTCCAACTTATTTCTCTGAAATACTTGGGATTTCTCATTCCACAGTTCCGAAGAGACGGTTTTACCGACCTTCTTTTATTTTATTTTTGCCCCATTTTTTTAACCCCTTTCTCTTTAAACTCTAGTTCTTTTTATAGCACTTCTGTCCCCTCCCTCCTCACTCCGAACCCCGCCCCCCACCGTGACTCGGACGAATGTCGTGACCATTCGAATCGGCAATAACTCATTACCCTCTGAGACGGTAGAGGGGATCTTATATTCATTTACCCCGTAAAAAAGGGTTGGTCGAAACGGTTTTTGATGGCGAGTTCTTTTGAGGGAACTAAAAGAACCTTCTCCCTCTCCCCCCCGGATTACATAGGTACTTGTCTATTTGTTAAAATAGAACATTACCACGGCATACAATAATGCTTTTTAATGTATCGCTTTTTAATGTATCCGCATAATTAAATTCAAGTTTTAATCAATAAATTAAAATAATAAATTGTTTTATACACATAGAAAATTTAACAGTTATTATTTATTCATTGTAAATTAAATTTTACGTTTAAAATTATTATAAATAAATCTGTCATAAGAAAATTGAGTAAATTGTAATGTTTTGTACTTTCTTCGCACTTCTTATTTAAAAAAAAAAATATGTTGGCTTTTCACTGCACTGAATGAATTAATTTTCGGTTAAAATTGAAGGAAATAGAGAGGTTTTATACACAGTAAAACTTTTATAATCACATCATATCTTCAAATTCCATTAAATTACGAAACAGTTTATATAACATAAATTATGTAAACATTAATTTCATAACGTTTATGTAATAAAAAATTGCTATGAAAAAAGCTTTTTGGGGAAGGATTAACAAATGAATGGCGGATGCTTACTCCAGTTTTCCTCCCAGGCCTATCTAGAGCAAAGTTAAATTAATTTAAATTTCTAGATAATGATAAATTACATCATCAGCTCTTATTTTATTATCCATCTTTAATGAAACGTGGGAANGCGTAGAACGGAACCGAAGATCAGTCGCACAAGAACCTGTTCTGTTCTTCATGTTAAAGAAAATAACAATTCTCTTTTAATAGTGGTAAAAAAAAAAAAAAAAAAAAAAAAAAATTCAACGATTTTTAGTGCATTTAATAACTTTAATAAGACATATCCTGGTAGCCTAATGGTAAATGCACCGGCCCGGATAGCAGGAGATACAGGTTCGTGTCCTGGCTGGGACAGTTAGATTTTTTATTATGTTCCCTTGCACTAAAAATTGTTAATATTTATGTGGGATTAAATACCACAAAAAATAATATTTATTTAAAAAAAAACCTTAAAACGAAACAAAAACAGCTACATTACAGTAAGATAATTATGGTGCCCTCTGTAAAATTCATATTTTTCCGAATGAAAACTAAAATATTTATTTAAAAAAAAACAAAAAAACGAAACAAAAACAGCTACATTACAGTAAGATAATTATGGTGCCCTCTGTAAAATTCATTTTTTTTCGCAGGTGGTATTTTTAACCAGGAGTGACCTCCTACTCCTCATAATTTGATATTGGTCCAAAACGAAATAAGTCATTCTTCTTTAATTTTAAAAATGATTTTCATATCTTAACAAAGAAAAAAAAACAACTAATTGTAGCTTCTTGGCAGCTTTGTGTAATTTCGGGTTCAGGTAAACCTCACACTTAAAACTTCACATGTTCATTTCAACTGTTGTGTAAATCCGAAAATGTTTTTTTTTCTTTTTTTTTTTTTAAATAAACAAATCTTTGCCGAGTTTCACTGCTCTAAAGTAAATAATGTCCCCTCTACAATGAGATCGAATTTTCTTAATGACGAACTTTGTCTATTATTTCTTATATATTAAAACATCTTAATAGATTTCATAAAGAATGCATCATTCCATCCCAGTCTAATGATAACCTGGAAGTGTAGGTAATTTTTCATGTTGTGTGTGATTTAGGCATATTTTTGTTTGGAGATCAACTACGTATGTATTTAGTTATTTTTGCTGTTTATTTGTACTAAATATCTGGTAAATAAATAAGGTATTTATTTATCTGTTATTGGTAAATATGAGATCTATCAAAGTTAATTTATAAAATGAATTTTTTTTTTTTTTTTTACAAATGTGTATTTATTTACTTTTATTGTCTTTCTGACATATAAATGCTCATAACGTTTTTTTTATTCAGGTTAAATTTTAGACTATACATAGGCTCCATTTAAGATGTGTATTGCTCGTGAATAAATAAAATCCAACCCCTAGGTATGAACAGGAATGTAAATGGGAATCCTTGGAGGACTCGGATGGATATATTGTCTTTTCCAATTTCTTTCTTTTTTTTTTTTTGACCTCCAATACACTACTTAGGGTCATAGTGGGATGGGCTATTTATGGACATCCACCCTTGGCACTGAGAGAAAGTTCTTATTTCTCTACAAAATATTGTCCAAGGCGTGGATCGAACTTGCAGCACCACCTGTCTTAGATATTATTAACGTATCCCCTTGGCTAGGCCGGTTGCCCCAATTTTCTTACTTTCATACACTGATCCTTGTAGTCAATATGATTAATTAATGACCAGGTCACCTAAAATATATTTTACTTTTATGTACATCCCTTTTGCTAAATTTGCTTTATTTAGTTTTTCATTAAAATACAAATAATAACTGTGACTATAAATTTTCCACGGAAACCTCTCTAGACATCTATCGCTTTGATGATGACAAGTTAAGTCGAAACTTCGGCAATTATAAAATAACCCAACAATTTTGGAGTATTTTATTTTTCTGATCCTGGCCGAAACCCTGAATAATTTCTTCAGCATAAGACTCGACGGCCAACGATCCTCCAATCATGTCAACTCAACGCAAAAAATATTACATTTATATGTTTTTCTCATATTTAAAGTTTTTCTTAAAGTTCTTTTAGATTTTTTCGGCTGCATGTAAACTAAATGTTTTGTTAAAGAGATATTGCTCGTGATAGCTCAGATTTTATTAAACATTGATTTAATTATGTTTTGTAATAAAGGAAAATATATAAATTTCCTAATAAACCGCACAAAATGCTCTTTACATATTCAATTAATTTAAGGTTATTGTGTTTTAATAAGTGATTTTATTTTACTTTTAGAAAGGTAACATTTTTTTAATTTTATATAGAAAACTACTAGATTTCTTTTGATGTATCCATTTCGAATTTATTTAAATTCTTCACCATTTATTGGTTTTATTTTTCTGTAGAATCCTTTTTGGGCATCGTTCTAAAAGAAGACAATATTTTTTAAACTTAAATCTTGTTTTTTTTTTTTTTTAACTAGTTTATTTTAATTAGATACATAAAAACTATTCCATTTCATATTTAACAGTTCTCGCTCCACCAGGATAAGCTTAACAATCCCTCCTCTGGTTGATTCTATTTTGTTAGTAAGCTTACATAATGTTGTATTCATATTGAAGCACTATATATGTATGTATGTTATATTAAAACATATGTATGGAAGGTGACTTTGGTAAGCACCAGTTTATCCAACTCAAAAGGACTGATTGTACTGAAACTGAATTCTGTCTTGCGGAGTTTCAGAGTCAGTATACGGATCCATGGGAGAGTGCACGATGAAAATACACTTTTTTACTTTTGGTACATATTTATTTTTGAGAATTGAGCCTTGGGATAATGGAGGACCTAGTATGGGGGTCTTGTGCAAATAGGGTGAGGGTCGGACAAATTAAGCTGTCTGCCGTTCTCTCCTGATTGGTAACTCGATTAGTGCCAGCCATGTTTACACGACCGTAGCGCACCCTGTCGACACGACTCTTAAACAGTAGGCTGGCTCTGGGTGGGGGGAGGGGGGTCTTCATGGGGGTTCTGTGGTTCTAGCCGTTAACGGGAGGTTTGTTGCTGGACTTCCGCGGCAAGACTCTATTCGCCGGGAAAAATTAATTTGTATTGTCCCTTATTAATGAATTGTAAATTCTGAATTATAGTCCTGTTTACGGCCTTCGGCTCTGAAAATATGGGATGATGGATAACGGTCTTCTGACGACATCTAATCCATCTCAGGCTCTGTGGTCCGTCAACCTACTCTCCAGAGAGAGGATCGCAAAGTGTCTCCATGCAATACGTACACTCCCATCCTCCCACTTTTGTGACACCTTCTGCTTTTAGTCACACCATGCCGGTAAGAAATGCTGATAAGGTCTAGATACTCTTTATCTTGGATCTCCTGGTCATGTCAAAATATTCTTTTTTAAAGCAGATTTCCTTGAAAAATATATAATAATTGACGTCAGTGTCATTATAGGACTTTTTATTAACCCCTTCAATTCGTCTTCGTTCTTATGTGAAGAAAACCAATAATTTAGTCCTATCAAGCACACATACACCCACAGAATACGATAATTGAGCCACTTTTTGCTTAGTGATAATATCATAAAAAGATGGAGGGGGAAAAGGGCATACACAGTAAAACCATATTAATAAAAAATGTAATATCTACAATATAATTTATTTTAGAATACAATTTTATGAAAGAGGTACCCATACCGAAGGCTTTTGAATTTTTCAAGATCAAGAGACTAATTTTCTCGCCTTCGAATTCACAGCAGCATACGCGCTCAATCCTCGAAAACTCCTCAGACATACTCCAAGTGGAGCTCTCCCCTCTCAGAAGGAGTGGAAGTCTTCCATCTCATGTCTCCAGAGACTGGAGCTTTGTGACTCCAGGACTCGTCTTGTGGTGGAGCGCTCCTTATCATCTGAGAACTCTCGCTGGAGTGTTCTCATCGAGTCGTACACTTTCAACTCCCCGACCTAATGCACTTCAAAGACTTCCTTGAGACCTTCATTGAGACTCTTTAACTCTTTTCACGTCTGGGACAAATTACAGACGTGAAACTTAAAAAAAAAATGGCTTCAAGGCTTCGCTGATCCTACTTATGAGAATAAAAAAGGAACTTTGGCAATCTCATTCTGTTCTTGGGAAGATCTCGGATACATTTACCTGCCATGCACAAAGTCATTCATACATTCGGAAATGCAGTAGGGCAGTTTTCCAGATGCAGGGGGAGTGCGTTGTAGTGTGTAAACTGATAATCTAGTCAATCTGGAGATTTGGTAATATATCATACTGAGGACAACACCAGCTCGATCTCAGTTCCGAGGAAGGAAACAATGGTACTCTGGTATACAACACAACTTGGTAATTAATACGTCAGAAAAANGGAGTGGAAGTCTTCCATCTCATGTCTCCAGAGACTGGAGCTTTGTGACTCCAGGACTCGTCTTGTGGTGGAGCGCTCCTTATCATCTGAGAACTCTCGCTGGAGTGTTCTCATCGAGTCGTACACTTTCAACTCCCCGACCTAATGCACTTCAAAGACTTCCTTGAGACCTTCATTGAGACTCTTTAACTCTTTTCACGTCTGGGACAAATTACAGACGTGAAACTTAAAAAAAAAATGGCTTCAAGGCTTCGCTGATCCTACTTATGAGAATAAAAAAGGAACTTTGGCAATCTCATTCTGTTCTTGGGAAGATCTCGGATACATTTACCTGCCTTGCACAAAGTCATTCATACATTCGGAAATGCAGTAGGGCAGTTTTCCAGATGCAGGGGGAGTGCGTTGTAGTGTGTAAACTGATAATCTAGTCAATCTGGAGATTTGGTAATATATCATACTGAGGACAACACCAGCTCGATCTCAGTTCCGCGGAAGGAAACAATGGTACTCTGGTATACAACACAACTTGGTAATTAATTAACAACTTGGAAAAAGGCGTAGGGAACTGGGATTCGAAACCAGTGTTCCTTTGGTGTGCGAGTCACACACACACACTAACCATTATATAATTAGGGTGCCCTACATATATGTGGGAGTATCTGTGCGCCCGCGTTCTCTATTCTCGTTCATTTGTAAACTAAAAAAAAAAAAAAAATCATTCAAACTCCTTTGAGGAAAAGGGTAAGATTACTTTATAAATATTTATTTGGTTGTGGTTTATTATCCCCGTTAAATTTTAAACAATAATTGAGAGGAAATAGAATAAAAAAATCTGTCTGTCCCACCCAGGACTCGAACCTGGATCTCTTGCTTGCCGGGCCGGAATGCTGGCTTTTGTAGAGGGAATTTAATAAGTTATCTAGGTCATCCCGGTTGTTAAAATTCTTAACACGTTGTGTCTTAACACAAATTTTAATATACCATACACATGCTCTTGTTCAATGATATTTTTATTTAAAATGAATATTAAAGAAGGCATAGCATACATATGTTTGAAATTCGTTGTTAGCGGAACAGTGAGAAGATACTCCAACCACTTCGGCAACTTGTTAACTTGTTGCCACTTGTTTTTGTAAAAAAAAAAACTGACAAACGAACCAGGTAAACTCAAGATGAACCCTGGTAAATATTTTTTTGATAATTATATAATTGTCCACTTCCAAAAATGTTTAGAATACGATTGCTCCCTTCAGATAGCCTCACCTGCTGTGAACCTACGTTTTTAGCTTGGATGGAAAATTTTAATATAAGTCGACTAACCACCAATACAAACCAGTAATACTGCATTTAATTTAATATTTAAACAAGAAAAACTTCAAAATTTAGTAACTGTAGCAACAAAAATCGGTTCACCAAGCTGAGTTATAATTACGCAAAAAAATTTGTATTACGGTGTCTAGGTTTCCTCTACTATATGTTTTAGCTAGGATAAACTAGCTGGAGATGTATTGAAGTGACTTGTGTTGGATATCGTAACTTTTCAAATTAAGGCATTGCCTTTTCAAATATTGAAGACCGTAAAATGTCTTTTTTTTTTTTTTTGGTTTTCTTCTAAATTCTTCTAAAGTTTGTACTATAAGATGCAGAAACCTGTTCTCATAGCTCCATGTAACATTATACCTGGGTATGGGTAGGGTGGGGAGTGGGGGAGAACGAGGAATTATGAGTCTGTCCGAACAGGAAGGAAAAGAGAAATCTTTTTAATACCTCTGGGATCGGTGGGGCCCGTTCGGTGGTCGGCTGATGGGAGGATAAAGCCCCTCCAGCCCGGCGAAAAGTTTGCTGACTCGAGTGGGGAATCGATGTCCGGGAACAGTCCCCTGAAACCTTGTTCTTGTTTCGCCATTATCCCGATTTCGTTTGGGAAGAGTGGAAGGGAGTAGAGGATTCCCCCACTACCATATCCCATCGCAGGATGGAATTTAGAGGTCTTCGGGTGAGAGGGGGAAGGGATATCCCCCCCCCCCGCCACTCTCCTTCTTGACGAGTGAATGATTCCCCCGTGGGCTAGAGTCAGGGGTGGGAGGATTTCGGGTAGAATCAGCTGATTCCGCCAACAGCCCAGCTGCGTTTTTCTACAGCCGGCCGCGTAGGTATCAGCTGGGAAATAAAACCCCCCCCACGCCACTAAAACAGAACACACATGTAGCAGGGAGATACACACATGTTACCCGACCGAATCTTAATTTATATTAAATTTCCCTGGGGAAATGTGTAGTTTCCTCGAGCGGAAAAAATAAAAACTCGGAAAGCTTAGCTTAGGGAGAAGGGAGTTGGAAAGCCGTATTGCTATTTAATGAGCTTATCTTTTAGATGCTTAGCCGCTACTAGCCCCCCAATGTTTCCCAAAGGTTTTTTTTCTTCTTAGTCCGCCCCCCCCCCCAGTATGTAGCTTAAATTGGAAAAAAAAAAAGTAACTTTGAGGGAAGCATTAAAGGATTTTGACAAATATGTTATTAATGAAAATCTTCATTCTAATTGTAACAATTTAAAAAATAACACTTTGATTGTTTTAAATCTTAGNTTTATTATAATTAAATAATTCTATATAATTTTAGTTAAGCAGTATAATTACCCATAAATAAGACTATTAATATAAATGGGATTCCTCTACTTTTAAGGAGTAAACTACTTACAATGATTAAAACCATTCATCTCACCTCTGTTCCATTTAGGAACACATCTGGAAGGTCTGCCTCTGGTAAATTCAATTTAATTTAAGCAAAATATTTATACTTTTTTTAAATCAAACCTTATCTCATACAAGTATATAGTTTTGTTTTATAAATTTATTTATATTCTATTATTTATTTTCTTAATACTTTTCGGTCGAGTTAAAAATTCTATTTGAGGTAGAAGCTACTATCGATTTAAAAATTTACGGTTCAGGTACTTACCAACAATTTAATTTTCAATATCGCCCTGTAACTCCTAAAATTTGTATTTTATCAATAAACAAACCTGATCTAAGTTACATTTCTACAAACAAAATATTTCACCTGCTACATTGGTCAGATTTGGCTGAAAAAAGTTCTTAATCTTTCGTTTTAACAGTATCCCGCATTTTATTAAGTTTTGTTTTATAAATTTATTTATATTCTGACCATTTAATATAATTTTCCTTTTCACAATCACTTACAAAAATGCATAATAAGATAGAAATAGTAAAAAATAAAATAGCTTTAAAAATAAGTCTCAAATATTTCTTCAGAAGTAATCAACATCAATCCCAAAGTCTAGTTCAACATATCAGAAATTGTTGACCACAGATAATAGCTAAGACATTTGACATATATCACTGAATTTATTTGGAAGGCAATAACATAAATCTTGTGATAAAACACTTTACATACATTTTTTTTTTTTGCATAAAAGCAAGTACTGGTTATATTCTGGAATAATTGCTCACAAAATTTAAAATATACGATGTAATGAGGTAACAAAAATTGCCCACCAAGGGGAGAGACCTGATTTATCCTATAAGAAAGTATAAGAATGGATTCAACCTATGAATTTAGAGATATTATGATTACATTGCAATGGCATAATTGACTTTAGAAACATATCCATCACAGAACCAATTGAATGGATTATTAGATGATTTTAGTTGGGGTTCGGTCAAGGTAGATCCAAAAAAATACAAATTTAAAAAAAGGGTATTTTTTAAAAAGATTATCTGCCAACGTTTCTGCTTACATTGTAAGCCATCTTCAGGGCTGCCTATCATGAAGACGAGAGAGGACATCCTGTCCCTAAGTTCACACTCAGTCATGGAAATGACCGAACCCCAACTAAAATCATCTAATAATAATAATATCTATGGTCAAAAAACTCTCTGTTTGAACAATTGAATGGAGTTCCTTACAAGGTTATAACTTGCTGATTTTAAAAAATATAGAATTGCAGCCATAATTTAAAAAGGTAATTTACATCTAAAGGATTAATCCTGCTATAATTAAATGAAATTATTAAACCTAATGGGGTCCATCTTTAACAGCTTCCTCTTTAAAGTTCCAATGGTGATTGCTTTTGGCATTCCTATGTAATCAACTCTGGTGATGTTTGAACACTCTGGTGAACCACACAATGCTCAGAGCATACACAATTGGAATAATAATGGTGGCATTGTAAATAGACAACATTAGGTGTAAGCCTAATATACATAGTAATAATAATGCGAAAATCCCAATTTTCATAACAATAAATAAAATACTTAAAACTAAGACAGGTATAAAACAGCCTTTCACAGCTTATCTTACTAATATTCTATCACAGTCTATTTGGTGAATCAAATAAATAAAAGTAAAGCTACATATTTGTAAAACTCCAGTTATTAAAATCTGTTTTATTTATAACAATGCCAATAGAAAGTCTTCAGCTTTGAGGTTGGATGTAACAAATTGCAAACTTCCTTGTTATTTTTATTTTTAGATTATTTCACATTACTTAATCAAAATAACTCAATTGAATTAAGTAGTAACAAATAAAAATAATTTACCGTTTCTTCTTCCGGGTTGGACCGTGTCAAGTTGCTGATAGTTGCCGAGCTTTCGCACATCATGTGATGGCTTCTTCAGGGCTGAATAGAGAATGAGAGCTGTTTTTAAATCCAGGTGGTATACAAAGAAGAAGCCATCACATGATGTCCGAAAGCTCGGCAACTATCAACAACTTGACACGGTCCAACCCGGAAGAAGAAACGGTAAATACATCTGAGGACCGTCGAAGCCTACGTGAACAAATAAAAATAAATAAATTCCTACTTATAAATCAATAAATCTAATAGCCTAAGTCTAATAAATAAAAGAAGGTGTCTTGTTTAAATAATCTAAAAGCATTTCAACACAAAAATAATAAGAAAGGAGGAGAGCAATGAGATTATGACGAATAACCTACTAACTATCAAATATGATTATCATGTAGTACCAACAGTTCATAAATTTTAGAACAAATGTAAGCTGACATAAAAAAAATTGGTTATATCATAGAATAATCAAGAAAAATTAATTTAATAATGGCTGAAAAATGCTTTGATCATAATAATTTAAAACAAGTTTAAAATTTTATAACTTCAGAAAGCAACNCTCACAAGTAAAAACTAAAGTCTCTTAAATGTTAGAAAATCTTCAATAAGATGAATCTTTGCTAACAACTAACCATTTACTGATAGGAAGAAAGAAAATAAGTGGATTAACTGACCCTTTTCTCCATAAACGGGTGGGAATATAAACAGGTACAGGATTAACTGGATAAGATACAACACAAAGTCCAGTCTGGGCAATGGAATTTCTATTTTTATCTCTTATGTAATAATAATATAAATATTTTATGTAATCCTTTAATTTTGTCCGGCAGTGTACATATATATAATTTATAAAATTTTGAACAAACACAGTTGTGTCTGTAGACGCTCTTGTGTCTGCAATATTAAAAATAATAAAACTATATTAAGTATTCGTATTTTTGGAAACCGTTAATGCGTTAGTTCATACCTAAAATCAGATGCGGCTGAGAAGATGTTTTGAGGGAAGGGTAAAATTTAAAATCTTAACAATAGATAATTTTAGTTATGGTTCGGTCGAGGTAGATCCAAAAAAAAAAATACAAATTTGAAAAAAGTGTATTTTTTAAAAAGATTATCTGCCAACGTTTCGGCTTACATTGTAAGCCATCTTCAGGGCTATCATGAAGACGAGAAAGGAACGTTCTGTCCCTAAGTTCACATTTCCAACTAAAATCATCTAATAATAATATCTACGGTCGAAAAACTCTTCTTTTAAAATCTTGACTTGTTCGATATTATTTTTGTTACGGAAAAAAATTAAAGATGAAAATAGGAGCATAAAGCTATTTAACAATATTTATTTTCTAAAAAACACATATTAAGTGAAAAGTTTAATGAGGTATTTTGAGCGTTGTCCGGGCCCTCTTATTTTTTTAATGTAGAAATTGAATTTTGGCGTAAAAGCATTTGATGCAAACCATTGAAACATTTAATTTTTGGTTGAATGCGGATGAGATACGCTTTAAAGGAGACCAAAATTTATAAACGTAATATATTCGTTGTCAATTGAATTATGAAGACATTTAAAAACTTTATAGGTGAAAAATTTAATTTTAAATCAATCAAATTTTACAAAGTTTTTAGAAAAAATGTTTAAAAAAAAGAAGATATTTACGAATGTAACAGTGTTGGGTGAGCGCTTACCCCTATCTAACTTTCCGGCCATTCTTGATCTAACTTTAGTGGTTACATTTTTTATTATTAATTCTTCATTCTATTTTTCAATTTTCTTATTTACTCTTTTTTTAAATGAATGGATGTTTATCAGAATTGCACAAAGGGTAATTCATTTCTTACAATAGTTTGGCTCTTAGAGAAAATTAAAAATTAAATTTTAATTTACTCCATTAACAGTGAAATTATGCGTAATAACGACTTGTATAGAAAATAAATGAAAAATTTATCAACAAATGGTCATTAATATATTTTTGTTTGGTAAAAATAATACAAAAAGTAATCTCTCTCTAATAAAAATTATTTTTTTAATCCTTCATTATAAATAGTAATATACAGGAGAAAATTGCTTGTTAAATAAATAATTTTACGTGCAAGTGAAATGAAATAACAAAACTGANGATCCAGGTTCGAGTCCTGGCTGGGACAGTTAGATTTTTTATTCTGTTCCCTTGCACTAAAAATTATCTAAATTTACGTGGGATTAAAGACCACAAATTATATAATATTTATAAATAATTTAACAATTACTAAATTTTTAGTGTAGTAGAGCAATGTACTTATTTTTTGTATTTCAAGGAATATTTCTAAAATTATTTACGAGTTTAATTAATCATTCACTAGCTTTCTTTAGTATTTAACCGTTCCCATAATCAAGCTTTGTGTGAATCCAATTGTAAATAATTCACGAACTTAACAGACGAACGACCATAAATGACTTAAATAATTTAATAGAAGACCACCAAGGCAAGGCACCATTCTAGATACAAATCCAAACATCATTATAAATCAGAAGGTTTTTTTTTTGTCTTTTTTTTTTATTATTTCTTTCTACCTCCATCTTACCAGTAAAAAATGGAAATAATGATGAAGGATGAAATGGAAAAGAAAATAATCCATATTTAATTTTCCGGGTGCGTGCTTTTATAGAAATACAATGAAATGGGGAGGGAGGAAGGTTCGAGGTGGTGGGAGGGGAAAACGAGAGAGAAAATAAAACGTTTTTTTTCTTTGTTTTTTTTTTATTATCATTTTTCACTTTCTATTTTTTGAAGTAGGTCAGGAGTGAAAGATTTTGGGTGAATAAATTTCATTCATTCTTTGCGTGAGTTTTGTATTTGAGCCATGTTTCGAAATCGGTATTCTTTTTGCTAATGCCCCTCTCAAATTATACATTTTTCAGTTATGAGAGTTAAAAAAAAAAAAAAAAAACATTCTTCGTGCAGGAGCTGTGTATACAAAGCAAATTACTCAGTTTTGCGGTGATTTAAATAATGTAATGCCATTTCATGTAATGCTTCGCACATATAGAATATATTTTTATGGGTTAAGGGTCAATTATAAAATAAATACAGAAATATAAATAGTTATTAATAGCATAATTATTTACTAACATTACTTACTACTAAATAAATAAAAAGAAATACATATTACTGACAGTTAATTAACAAAAGTACAAATTATTGAGAATTTTGATTGGCTATACATATAGTTCTTTGAAGAAATCAAATTGATTGCTCTTACTAGTTTTTGTCACTTAGCATTTTACTGTCACCGGCAATGGAAGAGCCACAACCAGCCCAACGTTCTGAGACACGCGATCTGACATTAACTCGAGGGTTGCAGGTGAGCCGCTCATATGTCTGCATGGAATGTCCTAGGAAAGCCTAGATGAATCGAGGAGCTTTTTCTGAGAAAACATTATTTTGTCCTTCAAGTGGAATGGTGTCATGAGGAATTGACCAAATATTTCTATCTTTCTCACTCTCTCTCTCTCTCTCCCTCTTAGTGTTCTGGTCCTCTCATTTCGTGCTTCCTCAATTTTTAAAAGTGTATTATATAAATAAATAAATCTGGGTTTAGTTTTATTTTCACTAAACTAAATACGATGCCAGTTTTAGGGTGAATTTCGTTCTTGCAATTGATATTTCAGGTATTCCCCCCTCCTATTCATACAATTTTGATCGATAACTAACTCAGCTTCTCCATTTAAATTTAAAAGAGAAATTCGAAATTTCAATAAGAAAAAATAATTTCAACTTATAAACCCTAAAAGTAAAATTTACTATACGAGATGAACCCCATTACTAATTATTAAATTTCTCTGTGAAACTAATAAAATATTTATTTTGCCACTAAATGTATCTGTGATAAGTTTCATTATCTAGTAGCCTAACTATTGTGCCCGATAAGTCGAAAAATGATTTTACTTAACATTTCAAGTAATTTTCCCTCAAATTCCGGTCTCTAAGTTGGTCTCTATAAACAAAGAAGAAAAAATTAAATAAATTAAGAATAAAAACAGTTGCGACGCAAACTAAGCGAGTTGCTGGTCAATGTAGATAAAGAATCTTATTTTTTATCTATTGCACTATAAATGATAATTATATATTGAAAAATATTCATTTCAATTGTAAAAGTGCTATAGACAACAAAAGTAACAGAATTAGATTTTACACTAATAAGGCTTATTAAACTTTAATAACTACAAAGTTAATGATTACATCCATCTCCCGACCCTTTTATAATTTAATTTTGACCACTAAATACTCCCTTCAATAGTTTGCAATGAATGCCACACTACAGAATTAGGTTTTTATATTTAAAGAAAAGATAGTGAGCCCAATACTTAAAATTACAATCTTAAACATTTTAATAATTTTAGAATACTACATTTTTACCCAAATTAAAATTTATAATTCTTTTTTAGCTCAGATAGTCACATTTTTTTTTTTTTTTTTCAATTTTATCTCTCTTTTAACAACTCTCCCCTATCTCTACAAATTATTTTACTTATTACCGAACTCATCCCTGGGTTTACAAGAAGAAGCTTGAATGCCGAATTTGGTTTCAGCATTTTGAAAATTGCATACATTTTTTACATAAATTTTAACTAGGAACCACCTGGTTCCGAATTTGGCTAAACATGTTATATATAAGACGCGCAGGAACAACAAAAAAATATAGGTATGATTAGTGAAGATCTTTTAAGATTTTTTTACGTCTTGCGACAATTATCAATAGCTTGATTTCCTTCCGAGAAAAACTAGAGGAGACAATCCAAATCTTTAATTTACATTCATAAATTTTCTNTATATAAGACGCACAGGAACAAGAAATAAATATAGGTATGATCAGTGATGATCTTTTAAGATTTTTTACGTCTTGCGATCATTAACAATAGCTTGATTTCCTTGCGAGAAAAAACTAGAGGAGACAATCCAAATCTTTAATTTACATTCATAAATTTTCTTTTTAATGCGTTTTTCATATAAGTTTTAAAGAATATACATGTTGAAAATTAAATTTCAACTATATTCTTCAATATAAATTTTACGGTTAGAAACATGAAATTTATCACTAAACCGTATTATTTTTAATGTCTAAAGAAAGAGACCGTCTCCGTGACGGACATTTTTCAGTCTGAAAAGTAAACAGGAATAAAAGAATGACGAAAATGTATTATTATTATCTCTAGATAGAGTTATTAAAGTTTCCCTCAGGTTTTCGGAGTAAGTCTGGAGTTACGATAATTGAGTTGGCGGAACTATTTAATGTTGATGGAAGAAGGCGAATTACCGCAAAATAGCTCGCTGCAGAGGAAGGGTAGATATCTCTTCCCTATTAGAAGGGGTGGGGTTATCTAGTCTATCATTCTCCGCAGATGGAATTCGGCTCAGATCGTGTCTACGAATAATCAGCGAGCTTGTAGTCGTCCTATACCCTCCTTGATTCACTTTCGCTAAATATATTATTGATTTCAATATGATATCATACATACTGTGTTTTTTTAAAGAGTGCTTTAGAAATTTATTCCTCATATTCACCAATACGACACATGGAATCCTCATATATGATCAGTTTAAAGTTCGAACGCCCGTACACTCACATTCAGACGCACAAAACGTCTCTGAATTCCTGTAGGGATCCGTTGATGACCCAGAATGATGCCTGTCGAACAGTTGGAAAAAGTGGTGTTCCGCAGTTCAAATAGATGAAGTACGCTGGGAGTTTAGCCTTGAGAATCTGTTGCCACCTTTCGTTTTAGCCGTTAGACTGAGGATGGTAAGGAGACGTATCGGTCAACTTCGTGCCTCGTACTTGGGTGAGCTGTTTGTAAAGAAAAGTTGATTCCCGCCTTGGTTTGTCGTTATAAGAATAGTTAGGTACTTAGCTGTACATCAGTACATCTGCTAAACCAATCACGGAAATACTTAGACTACGGGGTTAGTCGACAACTATGCCAACTTGATTGAATCATCCGTTTATAAGATTTAATTTAGCGTCGTTATGAAGGAATATTGTATATATATTATATATATATGTGTGTGTGTGTGTGTGTGTGTGTGTTTTGTGTGGTCATGCGTGTATGTATCTGGGGGTGTATTTTCAGGAGATTAATATCAGGAGGTCAAACAATGCTTGACCCTGAAAGGAATGCAATTTTTCAATATATTATCCCTAATTATCTATGCATTTATTTAAAAAAATATATAAATATATACATATATTACTTTTTCTTATCCCCTCCTCAAGTGAAATTTTTTTTTCCCAGAACTAAATGAGTATCAATAGCCTCATTAAGTTGGTCTCTTTTTAAGATTCTAAAACAGAAAGTGATTACTGGTAATTTGATCTGGGCTGTAAGAGGGATAGTTAGGATCAAAGTCCAAGGTATCATGTATCGTATGATATAACTCATCATTCGTAGTTTAGAGCTTATCAATAGTTATATTTGATGAGTAAAATAAAAAAATACAATGCAAAACAAAGGATAAATCAAATAATAACAATTTTATTTGTACATTATACTAAAGTATATAATTCATACTAAAATATTTAATTCATTTACTCAAACACAGTATGTGTGATATCCTATATTTATCTATCTATGTGTATGTATGTATGTATGTATATATATATATATATATATATATATGTGTGTGTGTGTGTGTGTGTGTATATATATGTATGAACATTATTCATTGGTTCATTAGAAATTAGTTCATTCGCCTGGGCCTCTACAGCCTAACTGTTTATTGTAAATATTTAGTATTTTAGTTTCAAAATATCGTTTAATTATTTTTTATAACAGATTTATTATTATTTATAAACTCATTCACTTGCTTTTTTATTATAAAAGAGTTATTAAACAAAACTTAAGGCGATGAAATAAAGAAACGCAATATTTGTTGGCAAGTTTGAAGTAACTGTTTAATATTTTGGAAATTCATGTTCTTCATTAATTGGTGAAATGTACTATGTAATTGAAATAGTATTTCTTCTTAAAGGGCATGGCTGTTGAAGGGGGATATTTGCATTTCAGGTATATACGTGAAGTATGTGGTGTATGGTCATATTTAATATTTATTTTATATTAATTGCTCCTTAAGCAATGTTTTTTATTAGTTTAAAAGGGAAGAAATCCTAAAGCCTTGAAGGGTGATTCACCCGGGATATAGTCCTGCATTCAAGCCATCTTGGTGCCGAAATAGTCTGTTATCCAATTGGACCAGCCCCAGGGTCTTCCTTTGAGAGGGTCCAAGATGGCGGTCAATAGCGTTCGCCTTCTCTATACACTCTCATCCCTTCTCTCTCTCTCTCTCTTCCCTGTCCGCAAGCACTAATCCTACTGGGGAGAGGGCAATCTCATCAAAATGTATGAGTCGATTATTGTTTTAGACCCGGAAGAGATGGAGGGACGAAGGAGGAGTGAGATGTCGAGGAAGTGGTCGGACCAATGGGAAACGGGCTCCAAGGGGAATAGGGTGAAGGATAAGCTGTTTATATGGTGATAGAGAGACATAGTAGGGTAGTAGGGGTATTTGATGACAGTAGAGAAGAATTTCAAAAGGCTTATAAAAGGAAAGCAAAATTACGCCAAAGAAAGGAAAATATTCATGAAAATTCGAAAGAAAGTATAGAATACTTGTGTAAACAAACAGCGGGTAAAATACAGAAAATTTTTTGAATTTTTTAAATATTGAAGAACGAGTGAGAATCAAAATACAAAAAAATATAAAATATTATGTTAATAATAAATTAATACGTCGGGATATGGAAAAACATATTATTTTAGGCCATGAACCATGGAAATTTTAGGTTTTTGTTCAATTTAAAAATTTGGATATAACAAAAGCACACCAAAAACTATAAAATTCCAAAATTGGTTATGGGTGGAACATGTAATGATTTCCTTTTCAGGGGGTGTGCCGCAATATGAGAGGCAGTGGGAGATATGATAAATATTTGAGTGGGTCGTATATTGAAGGGCTGTATAATGTATAAGTTAGAAAATGTATAAATTAGATTGTGGAAAAATGTGTTCAATAACTGAATTAAATTTCATGATAATATAAAGGTGAATAATTAAAATGGGTTTATAAATGGACGTTGAGCCGGAGACCGAATACAATATTAGCTTGTTGGTGAAATTTGATGATGTAGTAAATTAACGTTTATTGATCATTGCTGGTTATGATGTTGCAGGAGGGGCGGTGAAGTGATGAGATGTGAGATGTGTCGAGTGTCTTCTCTTTCGTAGCAAATTGCAGAAGTCACTCACAGTTTTGTCGTTTAGTGTGTAGTAACTAAACAGTGGGTCTATCTTTCCTCTCCTCTTCTCCTCCTCCATCTTTACCATGGGTGCTTTTTATGTTACTGGAAGTAACTAATGTTTTTTTATTTATTTATAAAAGCCAATTTTTTTAAAGAATTAGTTTAAATTAATAAAAGAGAGAATCCATGAATATATTATATTGGTGNAATCATGCGGTTGGCGGCGTTTAACTACATTTTTGATCTAGTTATTCCATCTTGCATATTGTCATCTACTTGCGAAACACCCTGTATACATATATTACTTTTTCTTATCCCCTCCTCAAGTGAAATTTTTTTTCCCCAGAACTAAATGAGTATCAATAGCCTCATTAAGTTGGTCTCTTTTTAAGATTCTAAAACAGAAAGTGATCACTGGTAATTTGATCTGGGCTGTAAGAGGGATAGTTAGGATCAAAGTCCAAGGTATCATGTATCGTATGATATAACTCATCATTCGTAGTTTAGAGCTTATCAATAGTTATATTTGATGAGTAAAATAAAAAAATACAATGCAAAACAAAAGATAAATCAAATAATAACAATTTTATTTGTACATTATACTAAAGTATATAATTCATACTAAAATATTTAATTCATTTACTCAAACACAGTATGTGTGATATCCTATATTTATCTATCTATGTGTATGTATGTATGTATGTATATATATATATATATATATATATATGTGTGTGTGTGTGTGTGTGTGTATATATATGTATGAACATTATTCATTGGTTCATTAGAAATTAGTTCATTCGCCTGGGCCTCTACAGCCTAACTGTTTATTGTAAATATTTAGTATTTTAGTTTCAAAATATCGTTTAATTATTTTTTATAACAGATTTATTATTATTTATAAACTCATTCACTTGCTTTTTTATTATAAAAGAGTTATTAAACAAAACTTAAGGCGATGAAATAAAGAAACGCAATATTTGTTGGCAAGTTTGAAGTAACTGTTTAATATTTTGGAAATTCATGTTCTTCATTAATTGGTGAAATGTACTATGTAATTGAAATAGTATTTCTTCTTAAAGGGCATGGCTGTTGAAGGGGGATATTTGCATTTCAGGTATATACGTGAAGTATGTGGTGTATGGTCATATTTAATATTTATTTTATATTAATTGCTCCTTAAGCAATGTTTTTTATTAGTTTAAAAGGGAAGAAATCCTAAAGCCTTGAAGGGTGATTCACCCGGGATATAGTCCTGCATTCAAGCCATCTTGGTGCCGAAATAGTCTGTTATCCAATTGGACCAGCCCCAGGGTCTTCCTTTGAGAGGGTCCAAGATGGCGGTCAATAGCGTTCGCCTTCTCTATACACTCTCATCCCTTCTCTCTCTCTCTCTCTTCCCTGTCCGCAAGCACTAATCCTACTGGGGAGAGGGCAATCTCATCAAAATGTATGAGTCGATTATTGTTTTAGACCCGGAAGAGATGGAGGGACGAAGGAGGAGTGAGATGTCGAGGAAGTGGTCGGACCAATGGGAAACGGGCTCCAAGGGGAATAGGGTGAAGGATAAGCTGTTTATATGGTGATAGAGAGACATAGTAGGGTAGTAGGGGTATTTGATGACAGTAGAGAAGAATTTCAAAAGGCTTATAAAAGGAAAGCAAAATTACGCCAAAGAAAGGAAAATATTCATGAAAATTCGAAAGAAAGTATAGAATACTTGTGTAAACAAACAGCGGGTAAAATACAGAAAATTTTTTGAATTTTTTAAATATTGAAGAACGAGTGAGAATCAAAATACAAAAAAATATAAAATATTATGTTAATAATAAATTAATACGTCGGGATATGGAAAAACATATTATTTTAGGCCATGAACCATGGAAATTTTAGGTTTTTGTTCAATTTAAAAATTTGGATATAACAAAAGCACACCAAAAACTATAAAATTCCAAAATTGGTTATGGGTGGAACATGTAATGATTTCCTTTTCAGGGGGTGTGCCGCAATATGAGAGGCAGTGGGAGATATGATAAATATTTGAGTGGGTCGTATATTGAAGGGCTGTATAATGTATAAGTTAGAAAATGTATAAATTAGATTGTGGAAAAATGTGTTCAATAACTGAATTAAATTTCATGATAATATAAAGGTGAATAATTAAAATGGGTTTATAAATGGACGTTGAGCCGGAGACCGAATACAATATTAGCTTGTTGGTGAAATTTGATGATGTAGTAAATTAACGTTTATTGATCATTGCTGGTTATGATGTTGCAGGAGGGGCGGTGAAGTGATGAGATGTGAGATGTGTCGAGTGTCTTCTCTTTCGTAGCAAATTGCAGAAGTCACTCACAGTTTTGTCGTTTAGTGTGTAGTAACTAAACAGTGGGTCTATCTTTCCTCTCCTCTTCTCCTCCTCCATCTTTACCATGGGTGCTTTTTATGTTACTGGAAGTAACTAATGTTTTTTTATTTATTTATAAAAGCCAATTTTTTTAAAGAATTAGTTTAAATTAATAAAAGAGAGAATCCATGAATATATTATATTGGTTATTTTAAAGCAATATTTAAAACTCAATAAAAAAATAAATGTAAAAATATTGTATGGAAAAGAAGAGAGAGAGATCGAAGGAGAAAAAGAGCGTGATGTTATATCTTGTGAATATGAACCCTTAAATAACCTTCCAAGAAGAGTACCCTCCGTAGGACTAATAAGTAAGTGAGGCGGTTCCGACCCCCCCCCCCC
>KZ808771.1:165599-176439 GCA_000696205.2 Oncopeltus fasciatus
CCCCCCCTCGTCTTATAAGAGACAGCGATGCCCCCTCCCACCACCCCCTCCATATAGAGTGAGATGAAAAGGAGCCCTCGGGCAGATTGGTAGGAGTCGGGAACGAGTAGTTCCAAGAGATTGCCACCTTATGACGTCACAATTTCTCCACTTTTATCGTGATTGTTATGTGGTCTTCAAGCTCAGTTTAAACTTAAGAATCGGACAAATTTAAATCTTTCGCGTTTCAGCTACTTTACTGCGTCAAAAATGGGATAAATCTTTTATAAAATGAAATGATTTGATTGCACAACCTCCTAATTGAAGGACTTACCATGATATTATTAACGATTTTGTTTTTATTCCACATAAAGTATTGTCTATAATAATGTTAAGTTGTACGTTGAATTAAACGATCTAGCGCAAGACAAATTATACGATAATAATGAACTTGTTATGAAACTAATTATTTTTTTTAAATATAAAGAAAAAATATTATAGGCTTAAATCTATCGTTAGTTACTATATAATGCTTAAAATTCCACATTTTTCATTTTGGGCTCACTTCATACAAAGATTAGGCCTCTAAAAAAAATCATCTAAATAAAATAAAGCTTGAAGAGAAAAACTTTTTTTTTTACTTCCTATAAAACACACAGAGTCAGGGTGGAGGGGCTACTTAAAATCAGCCACAATATTTTTAACCCCTATGGCTCTAGACTTTTATTTTGCGGTATATCCTCTACGATTGATTCATAATATTTTACTGTACTACACTGTAGTATATCTCTCAATGAGCCTAACACTGGGGAAATTCAGAGGAGGTTTTGTAGCCGCCTATCTGTGATGAATAAGCGCGTCCATTAGAAATCTTCCCACAGTACTTACTTAATTTTAGCTATTTATCTGCTGAAGATGTTTGTTTAAAACGTTTTTTCACAACAGTTTTCATCTGTGCATCGATCCTACTTTGTAGAATTCACCCTATCAGACATATTCTTATTTTAATGCTCTACAACATTAAATTTTAGTGCTCCTAAACATGGAGGTGTTTCAGGCAATATAAAGTATTGTAATCGAACCCTGAAAGGAAAGATGACTTATGTGATCTTATGTATTTTTAAAATCAATAATTAATGATACATTTATATATTGAATATAGGGGATAAATTCCATGAATGAAAACCTAATTAGTATACCTATTGGAATCCGTGTTTTACACCTCTACCAGTTTTTCTACTCGCCATTATACCAGTTTTTCTACTCGCCATTATACCAGTTTTTCTACTCGCNGATGATTTTAGTTGAAGATTAGCTTATATTGATGAATATTATCATGAAGACGAGAGAGGACGTCCTGTCCCTAAGTTCACATTTCCATGACTGAGGGAAAATTCCATTCTCAGTCATGGAGATGTTAATTTAGGGACAGGACGTCCTCTCTCGTCTTCTTGATAGGCAGCCCTGAAGATGGCTTACAATGTAAGCCAAAACGTTGGCAGATAACCTTTTAAAAAAATACACATTTTTTTTTAATTTGTATTTTTTTTTGGATCTACCTTGACCGAACCCCAATAAAATCATCTAATAGTAAAATATTACTTTATAATATTCATATAAAGATAAGATAACAATTCCAAAAACCGCATATGGAGTTATTCAGAAATGCTAATTAAAAGAATTCATCACATGCTAATTAAAAGAACTCTCCAATTTTAGTGGTCGGGCTCCGGCTTACCGAGGCGGCTCTTGGTAATCTGCACATTATACCGAATTAAATTTATCATTTTCACTCATATAAAAGCCATGAAATATATGGAAATAATAAATAAAATATAAATATATGGAATCCATTTGAAATTAAACAGAATATAAACAAATAATGCGAGGGTAGAGAATAAAAATTCTATCTGTCTCAGCCAGACTAGAACCTGGATCTCACTGGGACAGATAGATTTTTTATTCTCTTTCCTCGCATTATTTGTTTAAAACTTACGTGGGATAAAACACCAACTTTTAACAGATCTTCAACAATCCTACATTACAAAACTAAAATATTATCTGTTCAATTTATATACATATACATATTTTACGGATCATATTTTTGCAATTTAGGATTGATGAAGATCTGTAAAAAACGTTATGGCATCAACGTGCTGCTAAGAAATATAGTCTGTTTATTTACCAATTGATCCCATGTACTTGTAAAATATAATTTTCTATTTATTATGTTCTTTGACATTTTTACGAAAAACGTCTATGAAGAAATACATTTACAAATGTAACTACGATGGCTGAGCACATTCCTCACTTTTCTTTTTATGTTCATTGATATCTTAGGTTTGTGAATTGAATTTCCTTATTATCTCTTATTACTCTTATTTACATACAAGTACCTAAAATTGAACTTTTGAAACATCCTAAGATTCCACAGCTTCTGCTTGACACACTTTTGAATATGTTAAGTTGATGTGTATCAAATAGTACCAATTACTCCAACTGCTTATTTTTTTGTAATATAAACATATGAAAAATGTAATGCATATTTTTGTTTCCACTCCTTCGTGCCTTCCTCAGTTATGTGAATCGTTCATCATTCATCTTTTATAGTCTGGTATAGGTTGGCAGTTTGGAAACAACTCTCTTCATCATTAGTCCATTTTTTTTTTAAATTATGTTTTCATTGAAGATAATGAAACTATGCAACTATTGAATATAATAAATCGAGTTAGCACGTTGTATTAAATGCAGCAAAATATATATTGTTTTCCAAATTTTTTACCCAATAATTTATTAATACAATTAATGATTTTAATAAATGCATGTCCTGCGTAAAGGACTTTCATTTTCCGTCCATATCGAAGCTCAGGAATTTGTTGAGAATAAAATTCTAAGAAAGAGCTATCGAGAAGAAGAGATACAACCAATTATGCGAGGGCCAATAACTTTAGCTATGCCATTTATTGTTCGATTATATAATAATAAACGAAATTCTAAGAGGGATGAGGAAAAAAAATTACAGAAAAGGAATGGCCGGAATTAATATCCAAGAGGGCAAGGATGAGGACCCCAACCCCATAGTCCTCATTAGTGAGGGACGGGGAGGGGCTTGTCTCTCTCAAGTAATAGTCCAAGCTCGTACAGGGATGGCGGAGGACGGCTAGGGATATGGTGGGAGGAAGGGAGGGGGCTTGGCTGTGGAAAAGGGGGAGCTTGGATAAATCTTATTTAATGAGAACAGTCGCCGCTTGGAGCGCTCATCTCGAGGTAGAAAACAGTATTACACTAATATATAACCTTCACACCTGTCCTGCCCCCTCCACTCACCATCCCCTACCCCCGCTACTTAGCCTCTTACACATCCGTCATCCCCTTCTTCCTGACAAGAAATAATAATTATACTATTCCCAGCTCATTTAACCGCCNCTACTTCTTAGCTAGATTATCCTTAGCTTAGCTACTCCTTAGGTACACCTTAGCTTAGCTACTCCTTAGCTTAGCTTAGCTTAACTACTCCTTAGCCTTAGCTACTTCTTAGCTAGATTATCCTTAGCTTAGCTACTCCTTAAATACACCTTACCTTAGGTACTCCTTAGCTTAGCTTAGCTTACCTACTCCTTAGCCTAAGCTAATCCTTAACTACTCCTTAGCCGTAGAACTCCTTAGTTAGATAATCCTTAGCTTAGCTACTCCTTAGCTAGATAATCCTTAGCTACTCTTATCTAGATAATCCTTAGTTTAGCTACTCCCTTGCTAGATAATCCTTAGCTATTCCTTAGCTAGATAATGCTTTGCTTAGCTACTCCTTAGCTCAGCTTAGCTTAACTACTCCTTACCCTTAGCTACTCCTTAGCTTAGCTTAGTTACTCCTTAGCAAGTAAAGCTTAGCTACTCTCCTGAGAGTTTATAGCTGTTACTATAAAGCCGTCATCATCATCATCAACTTCGGCACTACAGCCCAGTCCGGTGTCAAGACTCCAAAAGAAATTGTTCCAATCCGTTATGTTCCTCAGATGTGGCCACCCCCTCCATATAGAGTGAGATGAAAAGGAGCCCTCGGGCAGATTGGTAGGAGTCGGGAACGAGTAGTTCCAAGAGATTGCCACCTTATGACGTCACAATTTCTCCACTTTTATCGTGATTGTTATGTGGTCTTCAAGCTCAGTTTAAACTTAAGAATCGGACAAATTTAAATCTTTCGCGTTTCAGCTACTTTACTGCGTCAAAAATGGGATAAATCTTTTATAAAATGAAATGATTTGATTGCACAACCTCCTAATTGAAGGACTTACCATGATATTATTAACGATTTTGTTTTTATTCCACATAAACTATTGTCTATAATAATGTTAAGTTGTACGTTGAATTAAACGATCTAGCGCAAGACAAATTATACGATAATAATGAACTTGTTACGAAACTAATTATTTTTTTTAAATATAACATTTTTTTTTTAAATTATGTTTTCATTGAAGATAATGAAACTATGCAACTATTGAATATAATAAATCGAGTTAGCACGTTGTATTAAATGCAGCAAAATATATATTGTTTTCCAAATTTTTTACCCAATAATTTATTAATACAATTAATGATTTTAATAAATGCATGTCCTGCGTAAAGGACTTTCATTTTCCGTCCATATCGAAGCTCAGGAATTTGTTGAGAATAAAATTCTAAGAAAGAGCTATCGAGAAGAAGAGATACAACCAATTATGCGAGGGCCAATAACTTTAGCTATGCCATTTATTGTTCGATTATATAATAATAAACGAAATTCTAAGAGGGATGAGGAAAAAAAATTACAGAAAAGGAATGGCCGGAATTAATATCCAAGAGGGCAAGGATGAGGACCCCAACCCCATAGTCCTCATTAGTGAGGGACGGGGAGGGGCTTGTCTCTCTCAAGTAATAGTCCAAGCTCGTACAGGGATGGCGGAGGACGGCTAGGGATATGGTGGGAGGAAGGGAGGGGCTTGGCTGTGGAAAAGGGGAAGCTTGGATAAATCTTATTTAATGAGAACAGTCGCCGCTTGGAGCGCTCATCTCGAGGTAGAAAACAGTATTACACTAATATATAACCTTCACACCTGTCCTGCCCCCTCCACTCACCATCCCCTACCCCCGCTACTTAGCCTCTTACACATCCGTCATCCCCTTCTTCCTGACAAGAAATAATAATTATACTATTCCCAGCTCATTTAACCGCCACAAAACCCACCATTTTCTTCACCCTTTGTCAGCGAGAAATATTTTCATTGTGCTATATGTCGTCAGGACTGCTTATCCTCGTTTTATATTCAAATACACACATATTATTTCCCTTATAACTATTATTATGCGCGGTTTCCTTCATTATTAACGGCACAATTAATTATCATATTGAACTTCTATTGGTACATAACGTCAGATAAGAAATAATAAAATTATTTAAACAAGTTATAAAGTTATTAAAAAGAGTTATACAACAAAAGTCGAATTTGAAGACTGTCCTGCTGTGACCCTTTTGGGAGTAAGACATAGTATAGTCTGGGCCGATGTCCTCTACGTCTATCCAGTCATACGTCAGAAATCCAGAACGTAAAAATTCCAGCACTACCCAATAATATGGATACTTGAAAGAATTTCAATCTCTTTAGAGCACTCTTACCATTTTGGGCAGAAGGGATGCCCAGAAACCCTCAATGGATCATTCTTGTTGGACCCCAATAGTTTACCTCTCTTGTCTTCCATAGAAAGTATCAGTGCCCTGCCGTTAAAGCAATAAAGGGCTACACTTCCCTCCAGGAGCAATCAGCATAAAAAAACTATTAATCTTTAATGTATTTGTGTGAGATTGCAAACTTCATTTATCAGCACTAGGGCCGTTAAACTGTAAGTGTATACAATATATACCTTAAAGCATGTAGGACACACCTAGCTTCTTCTTTTCAGCATATGAGGCTTTTAGATAATCCAGTAATTCATNCTGAAACGACTACTGGCAGATAACCATTTAAAAAATACACATTTTTTTTTAATTTGTATTTTTTTTTGGATCTACCTTGACCGAACCCCAATAAAATCATCTAATAGTAAAATATTACTTTATAATATTCATATAAAGATAAGATAACAATTCCAAAAACCGCATATGGAGTTATTCAGAAATGCTAATTAAAAGAATTCATCACATGCTAATTAAAAGAACTCTCCAATTTTAGTGGTCGGGCTCCGGCTTACCGAGGCGGCTCTTGGTAATCTGCACATTATACCGAATTAAATTTATCATTTTCACTCATATAAAAGCCATGAAATATATGGAAATAATAAATAAAATATAAATATATGGAATCCATTTGAAATTAAACAGAATATAAACAAATAATGCGAGGGTAGAGAATAAAAATTCTATCTGTCTCAGCCAGACTAGAACCTGGATCTCACTGGGACAGATAGATTTTTTATTCTCTTTCCTCGCATTATTTGTTTAAAACTTACGTGGGATAAAACACCAACTTTTAACAGATCTTCAACAATCCTACATTACAAAACTAAAATATTATCTGTTCAATATATATACATATACATATTTTACGGATCATATTTTTGCAATTTAGGATTGATGCAGATCTGTAAAAAACGTTATGGCATCAAAGTGCTGCTAAGAAATATAGTCTGTATATTTACCAATTGATTTCATGTACTTGTAAAATATAATTTTCTATTTTTTATGTTCTATGACATTTTTACGAAAAACGCCTATGAAGAAATACATTTACAAATGTAACTACGATGGCTGAGTGCATTCCTCACTTTTTTTTTTATGTACATTGATATATTAGGTTTGTGAATTGAATTTCCTTATTATCTCTTATTAACTCTTATTTACATACAAGTACCTAAAATTGAACTTGTGAAACTTCCTAAGTTTAAACAACTTCAGCTTGACACACTTTTGAATATGTTAAGTTGATTTGGAACAAATAGTACCAATTACTCTAGCCTCTTATTTTTTTGTAATATAAACATATGAAAAATGTAACGCATATTTTTGTGTCCTCTCCTTCGTGCCTTCCTCATTTATGTGAATCATTTCTCATTCATCTTTTATAGTCTGGTATAGGTTGGCAGTTTGGAAACAACTCTCTTCATCATTGTTCTCCATTTTTTTAAATACTATGTGTACATTGAAGATAATGAAACTATGCAACTATTGAATATAATAAATCGAGTTAGCACGTTGTATTAAATGCAGCTAAATATATATATTGTTTTCCAAATTTTTTACCCAATAATTTATTAATACAATTAATGATTTTAATAAATGCATGTCCTGCGTAAAGGACTTTCATTTTCCGTCCATATCGAAGCTCAGGAATTTGTTGAGAATAAAATTCTAAGAAAGAGCTATCGAGAAGAAGAGATACAACCAATTATGCGAGGGCCAATAACTTTAGCTATGCCATTTATTGTTCGATTATATAATAATAAACGAAATTCTAAGAGGGATGAGGAAAAAAAATTACAGAAAAGGAATGGCCGGAATTAATATCCAAGAGGGCAAGGATGAGGACCCCAACCCCATAGTCCTCATTAGTGAGGGACGGGGAGGGGCTTGTCTCTCTCAAGTAATAGTCCAAGCTCGTACAGGGATGGCGGAGGACGGCTAGGGATATGGTGGGAGGAAGGGAGGGGGCTTGGCTGTGGAAAAGGGGGAGCTTGGATAAATCTTATTTAATGAGAACAGTCGCCGCTTGGAGCGCTCATCTCGAGGTAGAAAACAGTATTACACTAATATATAACCTTCACACCTGTCCTGCCCCCTCCACTCACCATCCCCTACCCCCGCTACTTAGCCTCTTACACATCCGTCATCCCCTTCTTCCTGACAAGAAATAATAATTATACTATTCCCAGCTCATTTAACCGCCACAAAACCCACCATTTTCTTCACCCTTTGTCAGCGAGAAATATTTTCATTGTGCTATATGTCGTCAGGACTGCTTATCCTCGTTTTATATTCAAATACACACATATTATTTCCCTTATAACTATTATTATGCGCGGTTTCCTTCATTATTAACGGCACAATTAATTATCATATTGAACTTCTATTGGTACATAACGTCAGATAAGAAATAATAAAATTATTTAAACAAGTTATAAAGTTATTAAAAAGAGTTATACAACAAAAGTCGAATTTGAAGACTGTCCTGCTGTGACCCTTTTGGGAGTAAGACATAGTATAGTCTGGGCCGATGTCCTCTACGTCTATCCAGTCATACGTCAGAAATCCAGAACGTAAAAATTCCAGCACTACCCAATAATATGGATACTTGAAAGAATTTCAATCTCTTTAGAGCACTCTTACCATTTTGGGCAGAAGGGATGCCCAGAAACCCTCAATGGATCATTCTTGTTGGACCCCAATAGTTTACCTCTCTTGTCTTCCATAGAAAGTATCAGTGCCCTGCCGTTAAAGCAATAAAGGGCTACACTTCCCTCCAGGAGCAATCAGCATAAAAAAACTATTAATCTTTAATGTATTTGTGTGAGATTGCAAACTTCATTTATCAGCACTAGGGCCGTTAAACTGTAAGTGTATACCATATATACCTTAAAGCATGTAGGACACACCTAGCTTCTTCTTTTCAGCATATGAGGCTTTTAGATAATCCAGTAATTCATGATATGGCTATTCCATACCACAGAGTCTAGAGGCTATACGAACCACAACCCGTCACGTTACGTAACCATTCTTACCTTAGCTACTCCCTAGCTAGATAATCCTTAGCTTAGCTACTCCTTAGCTAGATAATCCTTAGCTTAGCTACTCCTTAGCTACACCTTAGTTTAGCTTAGCTTAACTACTTCTAAGCTTAGCCTTAGCTAGCCTTAGCTAATCCATAGCCTTAGCTACTCCTTAGCTAGATAATCCTTAGTTTACCTAAACCTTAGCTAGATAATCCTTAGTTTAGCTACTCCTTAGCTACACCTTAGCTTAGCCTTAGCTTTACTACTCCTTAGCCTTAGTTACTCCTTAGCTACTCCTTAGCTTAGCCTTAGCTATTCCTTAGCTTAGCCTTAGATAGCCTCAGCTAAACCTTAGCTACTTCTTAGCTTAGCTTAGCTTAATTATTCCTTAGCCTTATCTACTTCTTAGCTAGATTATCCTTAGCTTAGCTACTCCTTAGGTACACCTTAGCTTAGCTACTCCTTAGCTTAGCTTAGCTTAACTACTCCTTAGCCTTAGCTACTTCTTAGCTAGATTATCCTTAGCTTAGCTACTCCTTAAATACACCTTACCTTAGGTACTCCTTAGCTTAGCTTAGCTTACCTACTCCTTNCGTCAGAAATCCAGAACGTAAAAATTCCAGCACTACCCAATAATATGGATACTTGAAAGAATTTCAATCTCTTTAGAGCACTCTTACCATTTTGGGCAGAAGGGATGCCCAGAAACCCTCAATGGATCATTCTTGTTGGACCCCAATAGTTTACCTCTCTTGTCTTCCATAGAAAGTATCAGTGCCCTGCCGTTAAAGCAATAAAGGGCTACACTTCCCTCCAGGAGCAATCAGCATAAAAAAACTATTAATCTTTAATGTATTTGTGTGAGATTGCAAACTTCATTTATCAGCACTAGGGCCGTTAAACTGTAAGTGTATACAATATATACCTTAAAGCATGTAGGACACACCTAGCTTCTTCTTTTCAGCATATGAGGCTTTTAGATAATCCAGTAATTCATGCCATGGCTATTCCATACCACAGAGTCTAGAGGCTATACGAACCACAACCCGTCACGTTACGTAACCATTCTTACCTTAGCTACTCCCTAGCTAGATAATCCTTAGCTTAGCTACTCCTTAGCTAGATAATCCTTAGCTTAGCTACTCCTTAGCTACACCTTAGTTTAGCTTAGCTTAACTACTTCTAAGCTTAGCCTTAGCTAGCCTTAGCTAATCCATAGCCTTAGCTACTCCTTAGCTAGATAATCCTTAGTTTACCTAAACCTTAGCTAGATAATCCTTAGTTTAGCTACTCCTTAGCTACACCTTAGCTTAGCCTTAGCTTTACTACTCCTTAGCCTTAGTTACTCCTTAGCTACTCCTTAGCTAAGCCTTAGCTATTCCTTAGCTTAGCCTTAGATAGCCTCAGCTAAACCTTAGCTACTTCTTAGCTTAGCTTAGCTTAATTATTCCTTAGCCTTAGCTACTTCTTAGCTAGATTATCCTTAGCTTAGCTACTCCTTAGGTACACCTTAGCTTAGCTACTCCTTAGCTTAGCTTAGCTTAATTATTCCTTAGCCTTAGCTACTTCTTAGCTAGATTATCCTTAGCTTAGCTACTCCTTAGGTACACCTTAGCTTAGCTACTCCTTAGCTTAGCTTAGCTTAACTACTCCTTAGCCTTAGCTACTTCTTAGCTAGATTATCCTTAGCTTAGCTACTCCTTAAATACACCTTACCTTAGGTACTCCTTAGCTTAGCTTAGCTTAACTACTCCTTAGCCTTAGCTAATCCTTAACTACTCCTTAGCCGTAGAACTCCTTAGTTAGATAATCCTTAGCTTAGCTACTCTTTAGCTAGATAATCCTTAGCTACTCTTATCTAGATAATCCTTAGGTTAGCTACTCCCTTGCTAGATAATCCTTAGCTATTCCTTAGCTAGATAATGCTTAGCTTAGCTACTCCTTAGCTCAGCTTAGCTTAACTACTCCTCACCCTTAGCTACTCCTTAGCTTAGCCTTTGCTACCTTAGCTTAGCTTAGTTACTCCTTAGCAAGTAAAGCTTAGCTACTCTCCTGAGAGAATTCATCTGTTACTATAAAGCCGTCATCATCATCATCAACTTCGGCACTACAGCCCAGTCCGGTG
>KZ808772.1:97104-114531 GCA_000696205.2 Oncopeltus fasciatus
GATGGCTAAATATAAATCAATTAGCTTTTACGTTTGGTTTCTTCTTTTATTTCTATCGATCCTCGAATTGGATGTCAAAAAATCTTTCATTAAGGAGTTGCTAAACTAAGAATATTTTCAATGTTTCATTAAATTTCATATGAATAATTCATAAAGACTAATTCAATATTAAATGCCGAACAAGACGATGTAAAGACAACTTAATGTCATTGAGGCTGGCTGTAGACTGATTGGGAAGGGAAAGGCTCCCAATAAGACAGTAATAATAAAATTAAAAGCATTAATCAAAATCCACGAGACCGTTCTCGTAGTGGGAAGGCAGTTAATGAAAACTCTGCTAGATAGAAGAAATCCTATCCGAAATAATTTTAAAAACTCTTATTTACAGAAAAGGGAATGTCTTAATATATCTAATGATCAATATCACACTTACTGCTGTCTTTGCGGGAAAAAGGCTAATCACTGCCATAAAAGAAATTACCGTTGATAGGTCAAATTTCCTTCACAGTTAAATCAATGGTTTTCATAGCAGGAAAAAGAAAAAATTCACAAACGAAGAGAAATTAAATTGCCAAAATGATGCACACATCCTAAGCAGGTATACATCCTTGTACGTAAGCTGTAATGACATTATGAAGCTCCGTTTTTGTGAGATAGGAGTTAAAACATCCTAATGCTAATCCTAATCCCCACCATCCCACCAGAATGACATTTTGGTCGCCAGGAATTTCTATTTGCTGAAGTCTTTGCTGACTTTTTTCAGCAGGATTCCTCCTCCAGCTCACTGGCCAAACCCAGCAATGTCTGCCCTTCATTCCAGAGACCATCACTGCCTCTCGGATTGGCCCCTTCAGCAAGCGCCGATCCGTACCCACTAGATCACTGTGTGTGGTCAGATCTCGAGAGGACGGCGTGCCACAGAGAACACCGTAATTTGGAAGGGCTCAAACAATCCAAGCTTCCAGTGATTGGCTACAGGAATTTGAAGCTTGTGTCAAGGCGGAAGAGGAATCATTTGAACAATTGGATTTTTATTATATATATATACTTGTCCATGTGTGTGTATATATAGAACAGAAAGAAGAAAAAGCGAAAAAGAAAATTGAAAATTGAGTTTCTCTTCACTCTTCTCTGACAAAGTGTGAGCCTCCTCCACGAAAATTTGCAGGAAATACTCGGCTTATGTTTTTTGTAGAGAATTTGTGAGGGTTTGGTTAAGGTTGATCGAAAAATAAAATGCTATTTAAGGAAATTTATTTTTTATTATCTGCCGACGTTTCGGCTTACATTCTAAGCCATCTTCAAGGCTATCACGAAGGCGAGAAGGGGTTGGTTATCTCCTGGATCAAATTTTCATTACTGAATGGTTTAGTTATCGTAGAGCAGGAGACTCTCTCCCCACCACCCCCTTTACCATCATAAAGTCCTGCAATTTAAGCTTAAACTTTAAACTTTGGCAAAAAAAAAAAAAAAAAAAAAAAAACTACTTTGCTTACAAATCAGTTTTAATTCTTCCGTTCCAAAGACCTAATCCCTGACTGACCTCTCCTTGTAAAACTGGACGGTCAACTAGTTACCTCCAAATTAATTTTATAACATTTATAATCGTTATTTTCACGAAAATAAAGCGATACGAAAAATATTTAAGAATGACTTAGCTCCTCTCTTTACTCTACATGCAGGAGGACGAGGACCTAGAGCCAGCCACAGGGATATTGACTTTTATTTTATTTTTATTTTTTATTTTAGTCTTAAAATGACCAAGTTAATCTTATTAATTCATTTTATAATTAAGAATGAGAAATTTGCTTAGCTTATGCTGCTTCTGTGGGATAGAAATTTATTTTTTGTGTTTTGTTCCCACAAAGAAGAACGGTGGTCTAGTGGTTAAGGTACTGTAATCCTGAGCCAAAGGTCCGAGGTTCAATACTCACAGTGTACAGTTGAGTATTTTTTTTCTTTCTGTGCTCCTGTTTGTAATGACTCAGAGGATCCATGGTGTGTTCCTAGGGAACAGCCAGCTCCAATCGGGTACAATTCTTCATTGAATGTTGACCACACACCTTCTCCAGTGTCCTGTAGGTCGAGAATAAATCTTTAGCGCGTATTATTTTCCCCTTGGGAACCGAGGGAGCTCTTCGTATCTCTGGAGCCAATGACGGTCGAATCATCTGGCGACGGGAACGAAGCCTGCTTGTGGATTTGTACTGCCCTCGAGCTGAATGCCTTTCAGCTGATCTTGTCAAAACCATTCACGGCCATTCAATGCCAGAATCAATACGTTGTCAGACCGAGAGGTATATAGGAGGCAGTGATCTCTGACATTCCTCTCTTGAAGTCGAGGATAACGTTGTAGGCTCCGTGCCAATACTGGCAGAGATTAGCCATTAATCATCAATTAAAATATGAAAAATGACAAAGGTCTATTGGAATGTACGGTATCGGCGGAGAGGACCAAACTCCAGTTCAATTGCCTTAGAAAGGAGAAAAGTCAGTCGTCGAAAAAATAATGAGTTGCTCTGTCTGATCCATACAGGGTGTAATAGTATAAAAAGTTATAGGAACAAAGTTGTAAACGTGAAAGAAAAAAATAATAATTTCCTCATATTTTCTGTTGTTTGTTTTTCCAAAATCGAATTGTTAGCAGGAACTTGGTCGTCTACTAGGCTCAACACATGAAATTTCATTTAGGAAGTAATTGTGGATCGTTCCAAAAGTTAAAAGAAAAAAAAAATGTTTTAAAAAATATTTTTCATTTCGGCTTGCATTGTACGCTATTTTCTATTGGATGTCGCAAGAATAAAAAAAAAAAAAATAGAACAGCCAATAATTAAAAATAAAACATGACAGAAAAATATGTAAATGAGAATGTGAAAAAATCCTATATTTAAAATATATATGTGTGTAAAGAAATTCTCTATACAAAGCTATAATCAATGCGAGAGGGGAGCTATTTCCAAAATGTAGAAATCTGCATAGAAAGGGGAAGCAAACATACTTTTTCTATAAGATTCAAAGAGGAAAATACTTGTCAAAAGAAAAACAATAGAAAAAGTAAGAAATATTATAAGGATAATGAACCAGAGGATAAAATATAATCCTAAGTTTATTAAAAATAGGTAGGAGAATTTATGATCGGACCTAACTATTTTTTTAAATGTTGAAAATATTGGATTAAGTAGTAAATTTTTAAATTTTTGGATTAGATAATTTTTTCCCGCTGTTAGATAGCGTTGTGAGCCAATGTGAGCGATTTCAGATCCACTATATGCTAATGCCTTTATTCCATATGTTTCAGTGGAAAGAATAGCAAAGCTATCGAAGTCGTATCCATGACGTGTTTTATGAGTGTAGTTTTTATTTGGTTTGTATTAATGCCGTTTTTGTGTATTTCGATTCTAGTGGAAATGTGGTTTTCGGTTTGACCGATACATGATCAATTTTGGTATTTGGGAGTGGCATTTTATAAACCGCTTAGTTGAATGTTTTCGTTAGAGAATTTTCTGCTAAAGAATGTATGTGATCAGAGGATGACATTTTTGGCAATGAAAATTTTTTTTTTATTGATTATTTGTGTAGCAGTTGGTGGAGATCTAGCCATTTGGATGTAGTCTCTAATTTACGTTCCAAAATCTAATTGTCTCTTAAATCTTATATCTCCACGGTTAACAACATATCCATCAAAACATTATATTTTTTCCAGAGTTTTAGTGTATCGCCCGAGATTAAAGTGAATTGCTCTGTTAGTGAGACATAACTGCTTGTGGTAGTTAATTATGAGCTTTTTGGAATTTGTCAACGCACAGTTCGTGTAGAACCTTCCAAGCTCACGCCAGATTTGACATACTAAATGATCAAATGATTTGTCATTACTGTACTCTTGAACAACTCGATTCTGTGTTTTTGTCTGCTACTTGAGTCAGACCAAAGTAAGCATTGTAAATTGGAAACTAGAGTGTAATGCAGGTATATTCCAAGTATGTATTTCTGTTTACCAATACTTCTTCCGGGTTCAACCGTATCTTGGAGTTTTTAGGTGCCAAGTTGCTTCGAGTTTTTAGTTGCTCATTCTCCTTTCAGCCCTGAAGAAGCCATCACACGATGTGCGAAAGCTTGGCACCTAAATACTCCAAGACACGGTTGAACCCTGAAGAAGTATTGGTAAATATGTCTGAGGACCATGGAAGTCTACGTGAACATATGTATTTCTGTTTATAAGGTGTTAACTCTGCCTTAAATGGCTATTTGCTTTTGGTAGTTTAGTGTACATGTGTCCCACGGTCGTCAGTGTTATGTACAATTTCTTCTTCCGGGCTTGATCGTGTCAGATAATGGTGTATTTCCAAACTTACGCAAATCCTGTGTTGGCTTAGCGGAGGAATGAGAACGTTCGTCGAATCTGGGAGAATTTATACCTTTCTTGGACCTGTTCTTGGTCGAAATCAGCCTTCCCACTGGCTGTTTGGTGTCTAGGTGTTGGTTGGTAGGATCCATTTAGCACTGAACGCTAGTTCTCAACCATAGTTCAATCTGTATCCATCTTCTATATTTAGCTTTTAAGGGTCAGGACACACCATCACCCGACACGGGCTAAGACGGAAGAAGAAATTGTACATATTAGTATGTTTGTGTTGATCCCAAGTGAGTCGTGTATCAATTACTGATAATGCACATCCTGGTCTGTAGGTTTCAGGTCAATGGAGTGATGGTCAATTGGAAGATGTTCTCCGTTCATGAAATGTCATGAAGTCCCAGATTTCGTCCAAGGTATTTTCCGGAAAATTGGGGATACGCCATTTTTCAAATAATTGTAATATTAATTTGAATCGTACCGGGAGCCAGAAAAAAAAATATATTACTACCTCAGCCTGGAATCGAACCCGGGTCTCCCACCACCGAGGGAGATGAGAATAATTTATGGCTCCCTGCACTTCACTACGAGTCTAACCGCTAAGTATGACGAATATATTGCCTTGTACTCGGAGGATATATTCGTCTTACTTGGAGGTTAGACTCGTATTGAAGTGCGGGAAACCAGAAATTATTCTTATCTCCCTCGGTGGGGCAGTTGGTTAGCGCACCCGCCCGGAAATTAGGGGCCCCCGGGTTTGATTCCCGGCTGAGGTAGTGAGGTTTTTTTTCTGGCTCCTGGTACTATTCAAATTAATAATGAAATGTGAGATTACTTTACCAAAATTATCATCATGATTTGAATTTAAATATTATTTTGACATCAGCTTATGAGGCATTCACGGTATCCTAAGCGCTGTTTTCTTACCATTCAATCGTTTGCGAAAGTGGGTAGAATTGGCACTTGTAACAGATCATTGCAATAAAGCAAATATAAAAGGAGGCTTTATAATTGGGAGATAATTGCAAATTTTATGAACCAGTTTTTCTGACACTTTTTTTTTTTTTTTTTTTTTTTTAATAGCTTCTTGGGCTGATAACAGCCTTCGAATACTTTGGTTTTTCCATTTTATGACTCTCTAAAATCATGTTCTTAAAAGAAAATACATCTACTCAATTAAGCTCAACCCGGTACTGAAGACTGCGGTGGTCGTCAAAGCATAATATCGTTAAGTAATAAAGTGTAATTTTATGTATTTATTCTTCCTTTTATATTCGATACATACAATACAATAATCTTGCAAATGCTCTAACGCCCCTTATTTTCTGAATGCCTTTTCAAATTATTTTCTCAATTAAGATCTATTGTTCACCCCGATAATTGGGGCTGAAAGAGTTGTTAGGGATGAAATGACTCTCTCTATAGGTCGTCATCAAGCGATACAGAGGCCGTTCGTTTCAGACTTGTAGTATGAATTGAAAGCAAACACTCAAATTCTAACACAATAGTTATATATGTCTATTTATTAACAATTAATTATAATATAATTGTTCTTTCTGTATTATTATAAATGAGAGTCCGCAACGCAGTAGCTGCTTAACCAAAGCAGATATCTAATGATTCATTAAATATGAACATAAATGAGACTAAATGACAAATTTTGTCTTACTCTGGATGGAGGAGTGGGGGAAGCGCATACCTATCCAAGTTACTTTCATAAATTTCTTCCTTAATCAGCGTTTTTCATTAAAAACCTACGGAATATAAACATTAGAAAATTATACTTCACATCTGTAATGTTCTTTAAAATTTTTCGTAACTTACATAGCAAAGACGTTATTATGATTATTAAATTCTGTCTCATTCTAAATACCCCCTCCCCTTCATCATGAAATGACAAATACAAAATATCATATCATTACATAGTCAAATATTTTCCACTTTAATGTTTTTTTTTTTCATCAATGATAAGCGAAAGTTTTGACAAAAGTTTTTCAATTTGGTCTTTCTCTTAAGTTATATTTTCCATATTAATGAAGAAATTCAGATTTGAAATTTTATTCTTTCTTCCCTAAGACCCCCTTCATTTACTATTTAAAATTTTGCAAAAAGATCTCCTTGTGAAGTAACATATTTGCATTACTATTTTTTGTAATTTGTGGACACACATACACTCATATATATTGAATGGGTCATATATTTAGTTCTTCCAGATTAGATCGGTGAAGATCTGTTGAAAAGTTTTGTATGTTGAGGCATAGTACCAAAGTGAATAGCTTGCTTGATTTTTCGAGGGGATTGAAAAATCTTATCGAAACAATTTTCTTTTTTTTAAAATATTACATCATACTCAAGAAAGTTTACATTCAAGAGTATACCTATTGATCCATTTAACACTTTATGGCCATCCAAAAAAAAAAAAAAAAAAAAAAAAAAAAAAATCTTAAACTGAGAAATGTATTGGGCCTATTCAAAATACTTTTGGCAAAATGGCGTTAAAATCGCCCCCATGATGAATTCGCCTCTTAAATACAGCTGAAAACAAGAATCAATCTGAAATTCACTCAACAACTACGTTAGAGTGAAGTTGCTCAGAATGCATTCATGCCGCAGACGAAGAATATTATTAGCAAGCATACACATGTACAAGGCGTCATACCAATTCGCCACTTAAGTCGACTAGTAGGAGACAAAAAAAAAAACAACAAAAAAACAAACAAAAAACAACAACTCATAAGGACTCATAATTCTTCTCACATTCATCAGGCAGTTGTTAACTTTTGCAATCAAGGCTGCTTCTATCATTTTGGGCATATTTTTAGAGAGTCGCTTAACGATGTGAATAGCTTGATTTTCTTCTAAAAAAAAAATCTTATAAAAGTTAGAAAACTATCTTGTATTTTTTCCCGTTATTATTTAATGTTTTTTTTTTTTTAATCTGCGTTTAGAGAGTAGTATACAAATTTGATTTTTTTTTATTTACTGTAGAACCCCCACATCTCATTGCTTTCAAACGTTTGAAATTAATTTTTTAGAGTTTTATTTATTTTAAATACCTAATTGCCCATAAGCTCCTGCTCCCAGTAAATATATAAATACCATTAAAAACTTTTGGACGTTGTCTTTTTCATTAATAAAACATGTTTCTCTTACAGTGCTATGTAAAATTGTAAATTCAAATACATATATTTAAAGGCAAACCAAACTTCAGGGTGCTAGATTTTATATGTATATATAGGACACATATAAAAGGGTATAGATTTGCTTTAAGAAAATGAACTATCGCTCTAGAACGTAGAAAATATTTTTAAACAAATAATACATTATAAGTAAAAAATAGGCATTACAAATTACAAAATATGTATACCAATATATTCATAGGTTGAAAGAAAACAAAGATTTCGAGGGTCATTGTATTCATGAAGAGCGTATATGCTTTTGTCACGACCTGAGAAGAAAAAAAAAAGTAAATGTATTTTTACAGTCTGCAAAACAATATTTTGTAATAGATTCTGAGCAAGAGGATTAAAGTTGTATACATTCATTCTTCGATAATAAATAGAAACTGAAGATGCAGGGACAAAATTATTTTGACAAAATTATATTATATATTATTTATTTAAGAATGTCATTTTGAGTTCTGGGTGGACCCACTTGTTTTTATAATACCAAAGAAACAGCTCGGTATTTAGACTTTTCATTATAAAGAGCTGAAAGAACTTGTTTTTTAAAATCATGATGACAATTCTGGCAAAGTAATCCCACTTTTCATTCTTAATTTGAATCGTATAGGGAGCCAGAAAAAAAAATCTCACTACCTCAGCCGAGAATCGAACCCGGGCCTTCCACTTTCCGGGCGGGTGCGCTCTATTTATTTTAATTTATTTTTTGTTGAAACTTCATGATGGAAAAGGAGGGGGGGGGGTAAAGAGCTAGTCCAAAATATATAAAAGTAATGTCTTCATTGTTATTTATTTTCTAAAGAGCTATTATTTTGAACTAGCTGTAAAAATACAATTTTCTAAAGATTATGTTCTGTAACATTTTTTTTTTTTTTTATAAAACACTCGTTCAGAAAAAATGTACGAATGGGTAAGCTATTCCCCCACTCTTCCTTCCTGGTCAGTCTAGAGCGCACTTCAACGGTCTTGCCTTTTTACACTCTTTGTTTTCTGAGGCTCTTAAAATAAATTATCCATCTTTAATGAAGTATTGAAAATTGAGAAATCATACATTACTCAGATCCAACTTGAAGGAATGTGTTATTTGAATCAAGGTTTATATACTATCATATATATATATATNAAAGCAATCATACTGGATAACCATGCTTGTTATTTCTTATTTTAAAATGTTTTTTTTTTCCTATGGTATTTCAATTTTTAGATATTTTGTCATTTGTTATTTTTAAAAAAATACAAATGTGTCAAAAGTAATGTTGGCCATGTGAAAGAGTGATGAAGTGCATTATAATTTAGAATAATTAGTTACGTAATCAGTACCTAATCCCATGGTGAAAACCATGGATACAAGGAGGTAATGGGCTCTAGGGGATCTTGGATCTCGGGGGATACTCTGCTTTGGACAAAACATGGATAAGTGGAGAATTTTCTGCACTCTCCCCCCTTGTTTGATATATATATATATACACAAACACATACAGAACACGCTTATCTAACACAAAACGTAACACGTACGTTATGCTCCACGCGCTTATTCCATATTTACTTACTTATGTGTATCATACCTTCCGTAATCCGTCTTCATTGGTTTCTGCAAACCATCATCTGTTGACGAGCGCTTTCGGACATTGTCCATCTTTGTGGCCGAATACATGTGTTCACTGTCACTGTCTGTATTCTACATTTCTATAAGAATAATAAAAGGTATGATAGTTCTATATTCATTGTTAGTGATAATAACCCTTATATCATAACCTTACCTTACTCGTGTCTGTTTAGCTGTACGCCGCCCACCTGGCAGAGAAGGCGAACGAGCTGAAGATGGAGAAACACAGGAGTGATACCCTTCTCTACCAGATGTTACCTCCCAGTGTGGTGCAGACACTCAAACACACGCCACACGTACGTACTACCACACGCTAAACATATGCCTTCTTTTAGTTTTCCCTTAACCAATGGAATCGAGAAAAGAAACGTTTTGTTTATACACCCCTTCTATCCGAACGCTCCATACTATGTATCCAACTCTATCCTTCATCACGACTTTCGTCCAAGACCTTAACTCCGCCCTCTTCACACTCTTCCACAGCAAGCTTCCATATCACCCAATCCATGTGCCATATTCCTGTCATCGAATTCCAATCCTTACAACCTTCCCCGACGACTGAAATGGCCTCGCGAGCTCTTGGGCCTTGACGCCTATATTTACTGGGAGTTGGGTCAATGGGCTCCTTCTCCCTGCAAAGTGACATTTTATTTACTAATTTTTTTTTTTTTTTTTTTTTATATATGCATGTTATTAAGCCATCAAATTACAAGATGTTTTATAAGCAGAAAGTATTTAAGATTTTTTTTTTTTTTTTAAATGTATATGGAAAAGTGTAAGATACCTACTTATAAAGCGAATTTGTATGAAGAAAAAAAATTCCTGCCATCCCTCAATTTTGGCAGTTTAAAATGCCAGAATACAAATAGTGTCGATATGACATCTTTACTTACTTTGCGTTTTAAGATCTCCTAAATCCGTTTAAGCCACTTTCATATTAATTTCTTTGAGTGGGTGAGTGCGTAGATCTACCACTTTTTATCTAAACGCCTTGCAGAAATCATTATTTGATGGACTATGTCTGACATTGTATGCTTCACTATAGTAGTAGTGGCTGCATTAATTACCTTCCATTGAGAGTCTGTACTTAAGATGGCATAAGAGAAGTTAAAATGGAGGTATAGAAGATGAAAGAACTTCAGAAGGTATAGAAGATTTTTTTTTTTTTTTTTTTGGTACAGATGATATATTTCAAATGTTAAAGAAGGTAATCTTCAGGTGGAATAGAAATAATAAAAAGTATACTTCAAAAGGTATAGAAGGTCTACTGTTGAAGGCATTAAAGGCCTACATCAGAAGACATAGTAGAGGTATAGATGGTCTACATCAGCAGGTATAGAAGTAATAAAAAGTATACTTTAGAAGGAATTAAAGTCATTTTTCAGAATATGTGTAGATGCATAAAAGACCTTATTTCAGAAGGTAATAAAAGCAGAAAGTATAGAAAAGCTTAAAAGGTCTACTTCAGGAGATATAGAAGAAATAAAAGTATATTTCAGAAGGTATTTACGGCATACTTCAGAAGATATTGAAAAAAATAAAAGTATATTTCAGAAGTTATTTATGGCATACTTCACAAGATATAAAAAAAATAAAAGGTATTAAAGGTATCTCAGAAGGTATTAAAGGTATACTTTAGAATATATAGAAATATATAAAAAGTCTACTTCGAAAGGTACAGAAGTACTAAATGTATACTTCAATAGGTACAGAAGGTCTTACTTTAGAGGGTATAGAAATATTAAAAAGTATGCATCAGAAGTTTATACTTCAGAAGCTATTAGATGTTGGGTTTTAAGTTTCTATTTGCAAACAGGTGGAGTTCATTAATTGCAGAAATCGGTCGGGGGAGAGTTGAGGGATTTAGGCTGGATACTAAAATTTAAAATCTTAATATCTTCGTTATTATTAGCTCTGAGAAAAGAATGAAGAAAAGAAAGCAAAATTGGTGTAAATTATTATTTTATAAAATTTTTATTTTAAAAATTCTCCAAGAAAAAGTGGTGAATAAACATCTAACTACAGCTAATAAAGAAACAAAGTCATTGGCTACTGCAATCTGCAGTAGAGGTAGTAATGGATTTCTGTTTTTTGTCAACTAAATTCAAAATATCCTCTAAAAACTATCCCTGGAGGGGTTCAAATAGGTTACATATTGTTTCTCTTTCTCTACAAATATCTGCTTCCATGTGTCAGAAATAATTAGAACTTCCTACTGGAACAAACAGTAAACCATTTATTAAATGGCTTTCCCAGGTGTCTTGGTGTCTCAAAACAGCTTTCGGTGGAAAACAGACTCATATAATATATTAAAAAGGAGAGTTTTTTTGACCGTAGATATTATTCTTAGATGATTTTAGTTGGGGTTCGGTCAAGGTATCTCCAAAAAACACAAATTTAAAAAATATATTTTTTAATAAAGGATTATCTGCCAACATTTCGGCTTACATTGCAACTTACATTTTCAACATTCTAAAAACCATCAGCCCTCCTTCTCAATAAACCTGTCAAACATTTTTCCCAATTCCAAAGTAACCTATTCCCAATAATACCCTTCCTTTTTTCCTTTGTCCTTTTTATTGCCCTCTCTTGTAACAGGCCCCTTTCCCTTTGTACCTTCCGTCTCTTACCTCCTTCCCCCACTTTTCTACCTCCTACGGGTGTAAAAGAAAAATTTATGCTTTATTCATGGAAATGTAAACTTAGGGACAGGACGTCCTCTCTCATCTTCATGATAGGTAGGTGTGGATAATTACTGCCTTAATGTTATTCAATATTTTCTTTGTCCATAAGTTGTTGTTTGCATGTTTTTTTCAAATTGGTTTTTTCAAATTGTTTCTTTCAAAATAATTTTAAATTCTCTTACATAGCTTTCTACATTCATACTCTTGATATCACATTATATTATTGCAATTCTCTATTATATTAATTTCAATTATGATTGTATTCTCATGACATTGTATTTCTACAGCCCTGAAGATGGCTTGCAATGTAAGCCGAAATGTTGACATTTTTTAAATTTGTTTTTTTTTGGATCTACCTTGACCGAACCCCAACTAAAATCATCTAAGTATAATATATTAAGTTAAGATAGATACGTTTTTTATATGTAAAGGTCTTAAATTATAATACTAATATTTCATATATTAAAAATTGTTCAAACTTTTAAATTATATAAAAGCATTTTATATATAACTCATTTTATGTACAAAAAAAGAGCGAATGAAGTGCACAAGCAAGTAGTTAATTCACACAAAAAAATTCCATAAAAAGTTTTTAAAAATTATATAAAATATAAATTTTAGATGACTACATTTTACCTTAATTTTACATACAAATCATTGATTTTTTTCCTTTAATTCTATATTTAATGTGTTATATTTTAATGACTCCCTGTATTTTTCCACATTTTAAATTCTGTCATGTCCTATTTTATTTTCAATTATATTAATTAAACACCATAACTCAATGCATTCAAACAGATTAAATTAAACATTTTTATTTCTTACAAATTTTTTTAAGGTAAATTTTATGAGAAATAATTTTTTAAATTTTTTTTTTCCATATTGGCAGGTTCCGGCAGAATACTATGAAGAGGTGACCATTTACTTCAGTGACATCGTCGGATTTACTGAAATCGCAGCAGTTAGCACCCCTCTAGAGGTTAATTCTTCATATATACATATAAACATGAACAAAGTATTAATTAACTATATATTTAGTTAATTATTAACTTAACTTAAACGTTATTTTTTCTTTAAATTCAAATACCTATATGAATGGCTATTGAAATGTATTGAGGTAAGATCTGAAAGAAAGGTGGGTTGTATCTGAGGGGGTTGGGGGTGTGGGGAGATATGATGCTAATGTACGCTACTTCCAGGTGGTAATGTTCTTGAACAGAGTGTACAAATTGTTCGATGCACTCATTGAAAAATACGATGTTTACAAAGTGGAAACCATTGGCGACTCCTACATGGTGGCATCTGGGCTCCCAGTGAAAAACGGTAAGGAATAACTCTTTTGAGATAAATATTTTACTCACTAATCAATATGTATTCTTCCTAGGGATGTATCGAATAAGCTCTTTTGTAAAAATATTTTTAGAAACCCAGCTCTTTTTTTTCTTTTTTTTTTTTAAATCTGTACAGAGTATACTTCTAGGGATATTTTAAAAAAAATGTATTAATTTATTTAAGGTTTTATCTGTATAACTTTTCATATTCTATTTAGTTCAGAATTACATATTTTGGGAGAAGTTATTTCAAAACAACAAAAAAAATGAAGATGAAAATCATAAAAGAACTAAGTTTGTCATGTAATTTATATGAAATTAATATTTTTTGAGGACGAAGACAAAAATCTTCTTAAAATTTTGTTTTCTATAAATTACTGGACGTTTTGTAAAATTTGTATCTGCATTTGATACATATTTTTAAACTTATTTTAGTGATATTCAAGTGTTTTCATTAACAACTTTCTGTAAAAATTCTTGCTCTGTTCAAAAACTGAATTTGTAAGAATTCAATTTAAATATTTCTTGCTCATTTAAAGAAGTTCTTGAAATGCATGGTAGGCCATTCAAAACCTCCAGGTTGACAACATAATAAATGTAGAGGCCAAATCCAGTGTCGCAAGCCACCATGGCCCAAAATATCTGTTATTTGTTTTGCAAGTATTTCTTTATCCTTTCAGATTTTGCTGTCTTCTCTTCTTCAGTGATTCTCTACTGTTGTTTGGTTTTGATCCTCATCTGGAAACTCTTCATTTCATCTTTGGTTAAATTCTTTGTGGATCCATCTGCAAGCATCTCTTCTGTCATTTGTAGTTCTCATAGTCTTGTATCTTTCTAGGTCTCCTTAAACAAGTTTCTCTTGACCATTCCCATTAATCCATTCTCCGAGGTATTTAAAATATCTGACCTATCTGTTTATTATTTCCCCATTGTCAAGCATTTTTGAGGATTCTTAAAGTTAGTTATTTTTTTGGTTCTTCTAAAGGCAATAATGATGCCTATTTTTTATGCATCCTTCTGTAATTCAAGAGCTTTATATATATATATATAAAATTCTTTCATTTTTTCTTTAGTATTCAAATTTAAAAATAGTTATTTTATTATATTTAAGATATAGGCTTCCACAGTCTCCAGAAATATTCATAAATACTTTTTCCAGGCTTGACCATGTGCTATTTTACCGAGCTTTCGCACAACCTGTGATTTGCAATTTAGAAAACCATTACATGATGTGTGAAAGTTCGGTGAAAAAGTAACTTTTCTAGTTACAGTCAAGCCGAATAGAAGTATTTATGAATAAGAAATATTTTCCCTTTAAATAAAAAAAAAAGTTTAAGGCATAAACTACAAGGAATGAATAAATGTTGTTTAAAAAAATATAGAAATACTATATATAAGTAATTTACTTTTGAAATTCACTGAAAAATCTTTGGTATAAAAGTCCAGTCAACTGTGAACTAAGCACTGAGCAAGGAAGGGATTTTATGAATAAACATAAAAATAAATTTACTTACTTTCTTGTGAAGTTGACGATCTGCACTTATGTCACCTCAAACTTTAAGAGAGTAACAGCCATGTGACTCTGAAGGCTTAAAATAACAGGTTGAGCTCATGGCAAGAGTCAAAATAAAAATTGTTTTTGTTCTCAACATTCGTTTTCTACTTTCCAAAATGAAGCAATGAAAAACCTATTTTGCACTATTTTTATTTTTGTAATATATCATAAAATAATTTATTTAACTATAATAGTTTTATTTAAATTAAATTAAGTAGTTGAAAATGTGAGGTTTCTAATTGGAGTAAATTTGCTTCGACAAATCCTATGTGTCACCATACAAGGGCATTTCACTTCAGATTAAGAAATTATTTCTTAATGTAGTCACCGAGAGTGTAATTTATTATTTTAAAAAATGATATCCCAAGATATGGTGAAGCGTCCTGTTATTTTAATGAAGAAAGGGTTTAGGAGATTATTGTCATCATTCTCAAACAATTAATTTTCACCCTCCTTTGAATAAATACCATATATTCAATATATGTCTATAATTACGATTTATATTTTATTTTAATTATTTTTCTATTGTATACTTTTATTTATGCTATTATTTTTTATCTTTATGTTTAACTTTCTTTTCTGGTTTTAGAACTGAAATGTTCTTTTTGTTGAGGCTATATTGCTTTACACCCCTTGTACGTACAGCATAAGAAGTGTTTCTGGAATTACATTTTATTAAAAGAATGTTGAATTTGAAGAAGTTTGGGCAGGGGGATTTAAAGTAATAGGCATTGTCAATAATTTATTCATTAATAAATTTCAAGTTTATGTGTACAGCCTAAATACTTTGTTAAAATACTATATATGCATTCTTTGTTCAAGTTACATCTGGGTGCTAGTCATTTATGTTTTATAAGCTCTCATTTCATAAGAACTAATGAATTTTGAAAGTGTTTCCAAAAGAAATCAAAAGTTTTTAAATTTCTCAAAAAATGGAATATAATTTTAAAAAAATTTTCAACATCAAGTTCTTAGGTACTTTTAACATTTTACTTTGGAATTTAGAAAACCTTACTCATTAAATGATTTTTTAAAATTATAATTATCCATGCACAATTACTAACTTCTGAAGCAAAAGTTAATTGTCACTGGAAATAGCTCTTATTATAATACAGGAATATATGACTACCTCTTAATTACATTTTTATTCATTTGTTTCATTGGTAAATGAACAGAGCTGATCTATATAGGTAGAGTCTATTCTGACAGAGATAGAAAAAAAGATAAAGAAAGACATATATATAAGGTGTAGCTGATATAGATTTCAGAAAACAGTTACTCTTCGAAGGATTCGAATGGGCCCAGATATACTTATATTTCAGTAATCTGAAAATTACTGAATTAATATTACTAATGTAATATTCAATGATCAAAAATGATACAATGAAGTCACAGTTTATTGTTCTCTCTTTCGATTTAACGAGAAATAAGTATCAGATTACAAAAACATGTGTTAGAGCTTAGCTCTCTATTTTAATTTGGTTTTTCTTCAATTTTCGTTCCATTATGCCTTGTTTTCAGTCATTATCAAACTTTCTGTCTAGACCTTTAATACCCTTTAAGGTTGCATCATATATACATGTTTTTTTGTTTTTTTTAAACTGTGTGGTCAATACATTTCTTTTTTAATGGCAACTGTTTAGTGGAGAGCAAAGAACTGATTTTCTATTATCAATGGAGTAAGGCATGTATACATTACGATTGATAGGATGGTTCCTTGACTTGTGAATAAGTTGTATGTCTTCTTAGAAGTAAACAAGTTACTCATTGGATAAGAGTAGTATTCAAGTACAATTAATAGTTAGAAGTATTTATAAAACATAAAAATATAAAGGAATATAAGCTTATTGTCATTGGTCATAAGAATTGTAGAGAAGGTTAACTACTAATACATAGCACCAAAAACTTGGATTTTTCTTCCCAAGCTTAGCAAGTTGAATAAAAGCGAATGCCATTATTCGCGACTCAAGAATCCCGTGTGATTTGAAGCGAACTTTGCAGGAAGGCGGCACATCAGTGAGATAGCCACCATGGCACTGGACCTTCTAGAAGGTTCTACCCTCTTCCTGATCCCCCACAGACCGACGGAGAGGCTGCAAATCCGCTGTGGGGTTCACACTGGCCCGGTGGTGGCAGGGATCGTGGGCACCAAGATGCCGAGATACTGTCTTTTCGGGGACACAGTGAACACCGCATCTCGCATGGAGTCCACCGGTGAAGGTAGGTTAATGGTCATATTGGACAGTATGGTAATAATTGGGAAGGCAGTTCAGTTTTTATGGTAGGACTACCAGAGTAACGGTTAGGCTCTCGCTAGTGTAGAGGGAATTGAATGAGATATCTAGCACGTCCTGGTAGCACAATTGGCAAGTGCACCGGCCCGGATAGCAGGAGATCCAGGTTCGATTCCGGGCTGGGACAGAAAGATTTTTTTTAAATTCTATTCCCTCTCATTAATTGTTTAAAATTTACGTGGGATAAAAAACCACAACCAAATAAATATATTTATAAAGAAGAATTAAATAAAGTAAATGACGAGAGTCGACAAAATGTATGACAATGTCAGCTACTTCGAGTTTAAGATGAAGTTCTCGTCTTTCTCGTAAGTTAGGCTCTCGCTAATGTAGAGGGAATTGAATGAGATAACTGGCTAGTCCTTGTGGTGTAATGGATTTATTACTATACCGGCCCGGATAGCAGGAGGTCCAGGTTCGATTC
>KZ808772.1:144746-168712 GCA_000696205.2 Oncopeltus fasciatus
TAAATATAAAAATACATATTCAGATCCAAAATAATAATTCTTAATCTACTCATAAAAAAACTTTTATAAGAAAAAAAAAAATTCTTTATAATACTAAAACATCTTCAACAGCTTGGAATCTTGGTACATTCAATTAGTTCAGTCGATATGAAGAGTCCTCCATAAAAATCCTAACTTGTCATTTTGAGAAGTTAATAAATCATTCTTCAAAATGAATTCATTCATTAAGTAAGTACTTTGTGTTAAATGAGATGATAGAGAGTCAGCCTTTTGGAAAGCAAGTCATGGTGTAACAAGTTTCACTCAACAGTTTACTTGGGCGGAAAAAACATTAAACAAAATCACTTATATCAACCTGTATCTAATGAAGAACAGTGAATGCATTCACTTGTGAGACCCTGCAGTTTCCTTTTAAACAAATTAAGTTTTCTTAAAAACCACCATCACATAAATGAGAAAATTATATAAATGCAACCATCTAGAGAAGGGATCACAATATTTACAACAATAGTTAAGATCACTTACTCTCTTCATTGAAAAAGAGAAGTTCCTTATGTAACAAAACAGTTTAATGGCAAGAAACTAATTTTAATTTTTTAAAGTATGCAATATATTTGTAATGAGAAGATTGAAGACCCCTGCTCTACAGGGTAAATTAAGATCTACCTTTAATAATTATTAGAGGTTTTTCTAAATTTTGGAAGAGATATTTCAAAACTAACATAAAAAAAACAACAACATTTTGGAGCACATTTCCATGATATTTTGTTAAACAGCTCTTTCTCTTCAGACATAATGCCTAAAATTCAAAGAAGTGATTCTCCTTCATGAAAATGACGTATCTTCAAAATATTTTTAATAAAGCAACATTTAAAAGTCCATTAATTAGATGCTGTAGAAATAACTACAACATAAACAATTATATTATGATGCTCATTAAAAGAATACGTCTTATAATTTTATGTAAGTTAACTGTTAAATAGATATCTTTAACTGATCAGAAATAAATTAAGAGAACTAATTAACATATAATGTACTTTACTGCTTAAGATTAGTATGGTCAATATTACTGCTTCAATATTTTAATAAAATGTTAATATTTGGTTTTTATTAAAAAAATATTTGATTTTAAGACATCAAATAAGTCATAATATAATGTAAAGCATTAGCATATGTGTTTTACTGTATTCTGCTTTGTTTAAAATATAAATTGAACAACTTAACATTCACTTAGCTCAAGGTTATAGATCAATTTCCAATATATCATTTTTGCTAGCTTTCAATATTGACACTGCCTAATAATTCAATATTGCCAAAAGCAATACTGATACTACAAATACCATACATTATCCAATATTATTGGCAACAAAAACCATATGAATGGTTTTAGATAATTGAATAAGAATAACTATATGAAAATTTTAGAAATGATTTGATATATGATCTTCAACAAGAATAAATATAGAGTATTAACAATATCCAAATTATATATTTTTTTATATTTTTAANTATAATTTTGAAAATATACTTAATTGTTTGTTTTCATTAAATAAAAACAAAAAAACATGACAGTTAATCAAGTTTTGCCCAAAATACTTTTAATATACTGTTCTTTAGAATATAAGGTTTTGATAAATTTAGAAGTTTTATTTTTAATACAAACATGAAGATGGACTGATGTTAAAATGACCAAAAAGCTATTTATTAAAATTGCCGTTTTGATGGTGTTAGCATTTTTTTAATCAATCTTTAGGTTATATTTCTTATATAGTAAAACAAATAAATTTAGACCTCAAAGCAAAAAATGGAAAAGTTCAACTAATAATTAAATTGATACTTTATAAATCATAATTCAATTTATTTAATAAATGACCGCATGTATGTAATATATCTACCTCATTTTATTTTATTACAAATACTTTGTTTCACATTTAGCAAAACATTTGAGAGTTGTGAGTAGAAATAAAGAGCAACCCAGTGAAACAGTCCCTAAGATTATGAAAATAAAACATCTTCAAATTGAGCTCAGCTTAGAAATGATCTTGAATACAAATCAGACCAATCTCATTTGCCAACCAAGAACATTAATACTAAGTAGAAATGTTAATCTCAATTATTCAACGTCAATAATATCTAGGTACAAATAAAGGATTTTCAGCACTTTTGTGATGAGCACTTAATAGTAATGACTTAATAATAACTTTATTTTAAAGGAAGAGAAAAAAAATTGTACTTAAAAAAAAAAAAAATAAATTTTTTAGTTTTTAAAATCCAAACAATGCTAAATTTCAACCACGATATTCTACCTAAAATACATGAAAAACTTTTACTATTTAATTTCTGAAAATATTTTCAAACAAAATAGAAGCATTTCTTAAATGAAGGCTCAATTTCTTTATGAAAAAAAATCTGTTGCACAGGCTACTCAACTACTATAAGTATATGATTAAAAGAAAATTAAATTTCAAATATGATATATTAAGTTAAATAAGAAATTTAAGCCTTCAGGATCTTTAAGTCGTAAAACAAAAATTGGTTCAAAGGCAACCGAAGTAATCCCTTCCTGCTTCAATTAAAAAAAAAAAAAAAACAACAAAAAAAACAACAGATTTTTAACCCCTCCTATGAATCTCCTCAAGCTATTTTATATTTTGCCCCCAAACTTTACAACTTTTTTTTTTCCCTCAAAAGGTTGTATGAATTTTGAATTTAACAGTGATCTCAAGAAGTACAACCTGTTCAGCATTGAAAAATAGTGGCGTACCCACTCAATCATCCATTCATGATGTAAAATCAGCAAAATAAGTTCAGAAGACATTAAAATGATTCTATGAAAACTAAATTTCAAGTTTTTTTTTATAACTCTTTTGCAGTTGATCAGTTTTTCATTAGCACTAAATACATAATATTTAAAAAAGTTAGTAGCTGATTAAAACATTCAGAAATATTTTCAATAAAAACAAGTTTTAATAAAACTGAAAAATATTTTTACATAGAAGAAAATGTCACTTGCACAAGTACAACCGAAAAATGTCTTCTCCCATACTTCTACTGAAAGTTACTTTACACATAGTGTTTCCCAAAAACTTGAAATAGGTCAAATATTTCCTTTAAAAGAAATCTGAACTATTGCATTACAACTAAACATCTCGTAATCTTCTTAAGTATGGACAAAACCTTGCACCAGCTATTCTCTACATTCACAAAGGAACAGAAAGAGTGCACAAGTGGCTGTAGAGGCCTTTCAGGAACAAATATTCTGCTCATGGAATTCTTTTTTTAGGATTAAGAAGTCTGGACAAAGGGCAACAAAGACCTCTTTTGAGATGACATTAACCAGGATGACATTAACCAGGATTCCTCTCCCCCTGTACAGAGAACTAAGAGAACAAAACTAGATCAAACCTCAAATGAGGAATGAGCATAAACTTGTCAGGGATTTTTCCAATTGCAGGCATTCATTAATTAATCAAATAACTTATATGCGCAAACTTAAGAATCCAAGGTTTTGTGAATAAAAAAAATGTGATAATAAATTTTATCATTTATCATAACATGTTCATCACATTTAATATTTATTTAATTCTTTTATTTGAGATATTAGGAAGATAATTAATAGAAGAGGTATATGTATGAATTGTAAATTCAATTAAACACAGGTCATGTAAATTCCCTTTACAGCATGTAAGTACTCAAGGGAGTAAGTGATGAGCACTAAAATGGAAAGTATTGAGATGAGAATGTATAAGCTTGAATTAATTAACCCTACAGTGCACTTAAAGAATAAACATGTATTTTCTAAAAGAAATGTAAACTAAGTATATATTTTTCAAGATGAAGTTTAGGCTTATAAAATATATAAGATCTTATGATAAGATAAATGCGATTCTTTTGTCCTCTTTTTCAGATGTGATATTGGGGGAATATTTTTCATGCAGGAAATAAAATGTAAACATTCAGTAATTGATGCCTGACAAGTTCTCAAACATTCCCCTGGCTAATACTATCTAAAACATGGGCATATGGAAGGCAGTGATGATGGTCACAACTGTCCAGCTAATTCATAAAATAAAATATTATGTGTACCAGCAATGTGTAGAGAAATCTGTTCTCCATGGAATCTTCCAGCCAGTATCAAGGCAGACTTATTACCTGCAGAAGCATGGTACCTAAGGAAGCCAACAGTATAGTCTTGCACAGGATGCCATGAAGGCTGGATGACCTAATAGATGAAACGCCCTATGCTCTTCACAAAAGTGAAAGGAGCTTCTGAACAATGCAAAATGAATTGTTAGTGACAATTGTCTGTTCTCATTAGTATATCTTATAACTGAAAGTATTTTTTTAATATAAGAATATATATATAAGGCTGCAAAATATTATCTATTAACTCTAGAGACAGTTACAATTACTAACTCAGCATTTGTAATCAAACATGGAAATGAAGTGAGAATTAACTAGTTTTAACAAATGATCATGGCATATGTCAAAATGTGGTTTGGAGTTAATATGAACCTATGTTCAATGTGTCATTGAGGAGTTGGCGGAGAGCAAAAATAAATGACAATCCAATAATTGGTGTGCCCATAAAAGTTAGCGGCTTTTTAAGATAGTAGTAAAGTAAAATTTACTAATCTTTAAACTTAAGTAAAATAAATACAAAAATACTTATAAAAAGAAAGAAAACCACTAATACAAATTCTTTTACCTCTCAAGGTTTAAAATCACTCCTCACATAAATAACTCAAAGAATCTTAAATCTGTAATACTTCAAATAGGGTGGTGACAATAAAAAATATAAATAATTGTTTGTTTTCCAAACACTCAATGACTGTCCCATATATAAGTGTGTGAGTGTGTGTATAAAGTTTAAAAAAATTCCAGGAAAAAAAATGACAACCAAACATTACAAACATAAAAACAAAGAAATAAATTGAGTTAAAAGATAAAACTATTTGACGTATCTCTGAGCATTAACATCCAATATATTTAATAGTAGTTATATTATAAGATTTATTACAATAAGGTAACATTGTCATTTAATTTAAGATCAAATACACACTGTTGTTAACAATAATCCTAACATGTGAGCATTGTTACCTTAAAATTTCATATTCTCTTGGCCGTGATTCAATTATCCTTGATCAAAATATTTTTATAATAAAATATGTGACCATTTATCTCTTATTCAGTCACAAACCTTGAAGAATATCAGAAAGAAAATCACTGTAATAATTGAATATTTTCACTACATTTTTCTGAACTGAGTTTAATCAGATAATTGATGCCTTGTGCAAATAATAATAATAGAAAAACAATAAGCCAATTGTTAAATGGTTTTTGACTAGAATAGTTTTCAATCTATAAACTTCATAAATAACATAACATAAGAGTACTAACATTAATTCCAGAAAGAGCTAAGAGTGGTTGTGTGGTTATATTTAGTACATGATGTGTTTGATTTGAAATATATATGTTTTTATCAAGAGAAAGCTAGAACAATCTTTCTTTTCGCTAATGTATTTTTATCTAAAGAAAATAATTATTTCTATTGAATGTTTCACTTTTGAGATTTTCTATGAAATTTTTAATAGTATTTCATTAATATAGGATCAGGGTGTTTGTCCCACAGAAACTACAGAAGAACAGATGAAGTAGTTCATACTAATTCCAAATTTTTTAACAAGGCATCAATTTAATTTAAAGACAATGAATTGAAAAAAATACATATAATATTGAACAGTGATTTGTTTTCTGGTTGTCTACTATCCATGGTTTGTTTTATCATATCAAATTCAGAGTTTCATGATATCAGTCACTGATAGTGAAGTAGTTCAAGGGTGGCTGGTGGAGGGGTGGCCCCATTCGGCGTCCGGGTCGGGTGAGGGGGGGCGGGGGTCCCTGCCTGACTGCTAGAGGACGAGATCAGGCAGGGGGGCGGCACACTAGGCTCCTCCGACCTTCCGCTCTTTATAGTAGATCTCTTCAGACTCCTTGTCACAGAGAAGAAGGACTACAGCACCAAAAAGGAAGATGGCTGCTCCCCAGCCCACTCCATAAGCCCAGCCAAATTCCCATACTGTCCTGTTTCCTGTAAGATATTCATTCTTTTTAATTAATTAATGTATTTATTTTTTGATATGCTTTTCATTAAGCTAATTGGTTGTATCTAAGTTTTCAAGAAATTAAAAACAGTTTGAAAGAAAGATTTGAAAAAAAAAACAAAAAACTTATACTTAGAAACAGATCATAATGATTAATTAGGTAACATTGAATAGAAAACAATATTAATTTTTGGAAATTCATTAGGCCTCAATTATCTAGTTTTTAAATTATTCGCAGATTTCACAGTTTTTACCTCAATAGCTAAATTTCATTTTTAGAACTCTGAAAAATAGCTATTGAGGTTATTCTCATAAGATACTTTTTGAAATCCAAAAGGGTGGAAAAAATATTATAAGAAGTTCAAATAATAAATCAAGTGTAAATTTTGGTACTAAATGTACATATTTTCACAAAAGCTGAGCCTTTTTGAGACCAAGGGTCCAATTATCACAACCTAAATTAATTCAAGGTCTTTCCTAATTTATAATAAGTATCTCAATGAGTAGGAGACAACTGTAAACTGGTAATGGAACCCTTGGATCCTAAAGGAACAAAAAATTTAATGGAGTTTTAAGTAAAAAATAAATTCTCAATTCACTCATTAATATTTTTATTATTACAAATAGGCAACAACTTGCCCCAGTTTTACATTTTTTATGGAAAAAAAAAAAGTCATAATTCATAAAATTAAAGGGAAGGTGTCCTTGACTATCGCACACCACAGTATTCCCATTGCTAAAAAAAAAAGAAAATAATCTGAAGGGATACTATGTTGGAAAGATAGAAGGGCATCGAGGGACCATTCATGGATATTGATGAGGTTCTGCAAGAGCTGTTGAGGTACTGTCAAACTTGAAAGGAAGGGTGGTATGTCAAAAGATGCAGTTAGCCATCCTTTACTCTCCATGTAGAAGGTGAAAAAAAACAGTAGACTGGTCCCTCATGAACTTACTCCTTAGCAATCAGCTAAGAGGTGAGAAATTTGTGAAAATTTATTGAAAACCCAAATTACAGGAAGATTGTCATTGCAAAAAATAAATAAATAAATAAATAAAAATCGTTGCTGTTTATTAGAATTTTGAAGGTGCTACTCATCATGAATTTGTTCTTAATGGATGCTTTAAGAATTCTGAACTCAACTGCAAACAATTTCAAAGTCTGTTGTTGTCTCAGCGTTATCCTGCTTTGATCAACCAGAAAGGAGTTTTGAGTTTTATTCCAAATAAGATAATGTTATTCCTCACATTTATATATTTATATAGATATAGTCCCATTTTCTTCAAGGGAATATATCTGATAATTTTGCGGAAGTAGAAATAACGGTCCAAGAGTTCTTTGACAGCCATCCCAAGAAATTGTATCAGGGTCAGATCGAGCAATTGACTAGCAGATGGCTAATGGACTATACTTTGAGCATTAATTATGTTTTATATCAAAGGTATAAAATACAAATATTAGGATGAAAAACGGTTATTTTCTTTATACATCCCTTTACACAAAGAAAATTCACAAAAATATCTAAACGAATCTTAAAATAACATCTCTAATAACTGGAATAATATGCTAATAATATAGAACTAATTGGGATGAAATTTCAATTCATACATTCAAATTTATTTAGTAGTTTTGGTGCAATAGTGGCCAAAATATTTTATTAATGGTAATGAAACTCAACATATAAAATTCAATTATCCATTATTGTGGTTATTTATTAAGAACTGTTTATTAGGAGAGTAGATTTATCTAAAACTCTAAATTATAATAGAATGCTCTATTGAGTGTCCCTGCCCTAACAAAAATATATCAGGAATAGATAAAGGATACCACTTCTTAAGTTTTCTTTCCAAAAAATTTAAAATCCAGCTGAAAAAAAGGTTTAATTGTCTGTTAACCAGAACAGTGGGTGGGGGATCGCAAGGGCAAAATAGGAAACAATAAATACAAAGAGATTTAGTAAATAAGGGACTTTTTGGTAGATTATTAATTAGTTACGAATCCTGAAAAAATAAATGACCAAGCTAAAATCGTGTGATTGAGTGTCTTTCGAGTTAAAGATCACGCAAGACATTTTTTGGTATATATATAANCGCGGCTGAGATATATAGCAGTCAAGAACAGGTCGGATAGAGAGTGCAGTGCAATCACAAAAAGAAAATATCACAAGGAGCAAAATTTTCGGGGATCTCTTGCCCTTCGTCCGTGAGAAGTGAAGAGCGACTGCTGTCCCTCGGGGAGTCTTTCTTCACTCTTCACTGACGAAGGGCGAGAGATCCCCGAAAATTTTGCTCGTTGTGATATTTTCTTTTTGTGTGTGCACTGCACTCTCTATCCCATCTGTTCTTGATTGCTACATATCGCAGCCACGAGTGTTTCATTTTCTATATATATACTTTATACATACACTTATAAACATTTTCCAGGCCAGATTTAGTCACCAGATGAGAGCTATGCACTTACACTTAAGCATATGTGTTTATATGATCAACAACTATTGTTATAATATAAATTGCAAGGTCCTTGGTTACCTTCATTTAGTTCAGCAGCAAAACAGACTGGGTAAACGACCAGAGCCATTAAAACAGTTACCACTGAAAAATGATAAAACATTAATCATGTTGAATAAATTTCAATATAATTGCAAATTAAAATTGTATATATTTGCTATTAATAAGCATAATTAAAAAATATCTATTATAATTTTTATTAATAACATAATATAACAAATACTTTTGACTAAGCTGACAATAAAAATTTAATCTTAATCACTTAAAACATTAAATATATAAAGGAACACCAGACAAGAATAGACACAAGAATTTGAGATCTATTATCTAAAAAGGTTTGAAAAAGTCTAATGAAGATAAATATATTTCAGACTTGAAAACAAAATGTATTTTCCAAAACCATTTATTAAGCATGGCCAACTTTATGTACAAGAGAAAAATAAATTATAATATTTAGGAAGAAGTTGTTTCCTAAACTACTTATAACTAAATAGGTTGTTCTAGTGTCATGATATACAATTATTTGAAGAAAAAAAATATTATTCCATCTATTGACTGTTAAAAATGAGAGATATTCAATTTCAATATACACACAAAAACATACAATTAAACAAATAATATGATACATAAATTCAGATATGAATTGTAAAAATCAATTATTTACAGCACATTTTATGTATTTATCCCTCTTCCCCCTATAGTTTTATTGTAATTGATATAATAATATATATATTATTGTTGTAGCAGTCTAAAATACAAAATATAAACCAATAGCTCAGTATAAAATCATTCTTTCTGTTTAAGCTCCTTCTGAAGAATCACTCCACAAGTTTCGATTAAGAAAAATTATAATATAACATATCATTCATGAAGCTATTCTTAAATTTGAAAAATGAATTGATAAATTGCTAATAAATAAGTAATTTTGATTTAGCTTTATCCTTCTCAATATCATCATTTCATGCTCTTAAGGAAACTAAATGAATCCTTAAATAGTAGCAATACTACTGACAGTGACTACTCCATAAAACAGTAATAGTCATCCTGCCATCCCACTCATGCACCAGTCATTAAATATTGGCTCCATAATTTTGAACAATATAAAAACTAGGAGAGGGGTATGGAGACTTTTCATGACCCTCCCTGAAAAAAATTGTTACGGGTAGGAAGTTAGATAACTGGGGTTAACTAGTTCAGTGGAACAGCAACCTTGAAGTAATTAGTCACAGTAGTGGCTTGCATGGCTATATTAGAACAGTACTAAACAGTTCTTGTTTAACTTGAATAATTAAATATTCTTTCATCAAAATTTATCAATAACTTAATAATTATCAGTGATTGTAAGTTTTATTAAAATATATGTAATATTACACATAAATATATGTAAATTTATCTCTTTTGACCTTAATAAAACAGTAAAATTTGAATTATATTTACTTACAAGAAAGGATCATAACATATACAGCTATTCTGTAAAACTTGTATTTAGTTCTGTGGTCACTGGAGCGGAGACCGATACCAGTCAGCAGTGTCGCCATGGCATCTGTGAGTAATGCAACAATGCAGAGTGCAGCTGCAATCTTAATGTAAGCTGTAAGAAAAAAAGCATATTGTAATTTTTTTTTTTTTAGTTGTTGTTAAATAAAAGTAAGATCAATAAACTGTTGCAAGCTTCTAGGAATTAAGATAAACAAGCTTAATTAAATTAAAATTTCATAAGTTATTCAAGCCTGAAAAAAACAACAAGATTTTCATAAGCAATCTTTTTAAGTTTTAATTGGAATTATAATAATCACTTTAAAAAATTAGAATTATTTTTTTCTGTATTTCAAAAACTAGCATTACTTATCTAGGAACTGATTTTCTTCTTCAAGAAACTGATTAAATCACATTATTATTAGTTGAAAAATACATGAATTTAATAATCTAACTCGTCAGTGGGAAAGTCATATTTTTTACCTGACCTCTCAATGCATTAATATAATATTAAACACACATGCAAGTGCATAAACTCCCAAGCCCTTGAGAAACATTTTTTGTTCTTAGTACAATATGTTTGGTTCTAGATTTATAGATATCCAACTGGTAATTAAAATATATTTACAGGAGATTTCATGAACATGTAATCATAAAATAGTCTAAATTAGTAACTAAATTTTTCTATTTATTTAATATTTTTAATTGTTAAAGGAAAGAGATATAGTAGAGCTTAAATGCACTCATCTAAAATATATTAGAAACAAACTTTTTTTTTTTTTCACTATTGCCAATTGAATACTTATGGTTTAGTTATACCCAACATATAGCATAAGAAAACCTGAATATATTTATTCTCATATTTAAACAAATACCAACATAAACTTGAATGTTGGAGGAAACCAAAATATAAATTCTAATTACTCTTAGTATTAAAAATCTACTATTATTCATTTGGCTGAGGATCAACTTGACTAGTAGTAGTCATGAACTTTTATTGTTTAGTTAAAAACTTTTTTATCAAACCATTATTATTATAGTAGTAATTAAAATCAAGTAGAAAAATGTTAGCAGCAATTTTTTTTAAAACAATTTTTATAAAGATGCAGTATCAGAAAAAACATATATAATCACAGATATTAAAACTGTAAGATAAAATAACTATCATAATATGATCATTATATAACGATTATATATTTGTTTCCATATATAATAATATTGTTGTAAATACATCTTCTCCAGCTCTTATTTGTACTTTTTCTTTTAAGTAAAAGGATTTAAGGAGAAATATTGTTTCCTTAATGCTCCTACATTTCTTGAGCTTCTCATCTAGGTTGTGCTTTATGAACTGTCAGCAGATACCTATATATCAGTTGGATATGAAGAATCAAAGAATCGGTAAATAGTATCTTCATATCAAGCATCTTATTGATCTTATTGATCAAGCATCTCTTCCTGTGAGTTAGGAAACATTGAGTATTGCAAGCCACCTCACAAAACGGCAAACTCACTCTACTGACAAAATTTCATCCTTTTAAATTAAACTTATTGAACCCTCCACATCAGTAATCCAAAATGTCCTTCATAGTTTTTTGACAAACCTTCTTTCTTTTGAAAATGGACTTCATAAAATCATACTTATACCAGAATCTAAAATTACATAACTGGAACGCGGCAAGGCTTATGTCCCCCTCACACTTACAGATTTATTGAAGATACAACATTAACATAACTTGTATCTCAGAGATACACTTCATACCATCAGACAATTTTAGAATGCTGGATTCATGACTTAAAGATCTGACCAGGATACACAAAGAGGAGTAGCTATCCTAGTGAAACGGCGACTACAACATTCGAAACTCTTAATTTCTACGCTATTAGTAATAAATTTGATGGAGTTCGGTAAAGGTTGACAATTTTAAAAATGTTTTTTTTTATTATTTGCTGACATGTTTTGGCAAATTCTAGAAGAGGAAAACTAGAAAGATAAAAACAAAAACAAAACAACTATCAAGGATATATAACCAGGGAATAGTTCTCTTAGGAAAGAAACTAGATGAATCCTAGGCAAGATTGCGACAATACCTAAACTAACTTACAAAACAAAACAGCGTTTTTTCAGATTACCTTTCTTCAAAATTTACTACTCTTACAGATATGACCCACAGACAGACTTTTTTGTAGTTGACATCCTCAATGAGCCCCTTCCTCACAAAGCAACCAAAAATTATATTACTCCTGATGAAATCAATGGGTACAAACAGTGACTGAAAACTAAAAAGGCTCCAGAACCTGGTGCTCAATAACATCTGAAGAAGACCATTGCCTTCATTGTGAGCCTCTTCAAAGCCTGTCTTCGCTTTGGAAACTTCCCTTTAACATGGAAAACTGTTAAATGGAAAAATTCAGTCGTTCTTATGTTTGACAAAGAAGGGAAGTAGAAGAAGAGTCCTGAGAGTTACCTCCAATCAGCCTCCTGAACAATCTACCAAAACTGCTTAATAAGTGCATTGAACGAAGACTACATGATCATCTGGAAGATAATGGCAATAATCCAACTTATCAATTTGGTTTCAGAACCCATCATTCTGAGACAATACAGGTTCAAAGAACAACTCTCTTTCTGAGAGCAGATTGTAAACTGGTTTGAGGCCAAAAAATATTCGGTTGGGGCCTTCTTGGACGTTGAAGTGGCTTTGGTTCTATTTGGCAAAAATACATTCTTTGTAAACTAAAGAAAGCATCTCCACCAACAGCCTCGTTTATTATTACAATCTCATCCCTCCAAAATCGGACGTTCCAAGTCAGAATCAATGGAACACTTGGGCCAAAGATACGATTGCTTGCCGGAGTACCTCAAGAAGCAATCCTGAGCCCTTTGTTGTAAATCCTTTATTGCCGCGAACTTCACCATCCACTTTATTCAGAACTATCAATGTTTGCGGACGTACTCAGCTGAGCACATTTTGAGAAGTTTCTCTGTAAGCCTAAGAATGTGGTCAGCTGAGTGAGAAACAAAAACATCTTTTGTTTTTAAAAAATTTGCTAGAAGCAGCGAAGGACCGCTAACGAGTTACATACGAACTATCAGGGAGGTTTAAGAAATGGTGCCTTAAATTCAACCACCTAAAATCAGAAGTAAACGTTTTCGCCCAACGGAATTTCAACAACGAAAACACTTATACCTGATATCCGAAACGATGATCGAGACACGAGAAATTGTAGAAACTTCTCAAAAACACTAAACTTCAACAAGCACATACTCGACTTAACATATTTTTCCCACCACTAAACCGAGTCACTAAACTAAAACATTCAATAAACTAAATTCAAACATTTCAAAAAATTGCACTCCGAATGACTGTCAAGGCCTCTTGGTTCGTTAGGAACCAACAGCTACACAAGGAACTGGGATTTGATCCATTTGAATATCACATGGAAGAGTTAACTCACCAATGGCATCACCAACGACTCTCATGCAACCACCTACAACATTGGGACTCCGATCTAGCAGAGGCTGCGACCTCGCCTGTATCAAGATAATTTATTCTAGCAATTTTTGTTACTTTTCATTATTTATACTTTTGTTTAAAAAATGAATGTTTTGGGCCAAAATAAGGTATTCTTTCTTTTTCTTCAGACAGAAATTCTCTTTTAAAACCATTGTGTAACTTATTTAAGTCTCTTAACTGTGAAAAGAACTCTTCCTAAAAAAAATATATTATTTGCTAGATGCATATACAAATTAATCTCACTGCAATTCCATTAGGGCAGTGACAGACAAGACGAAGATCATATATCGTTCACATATTCAAACATTTTGACATTAAAACTATCTTGACAGAGCTCTTTCCAATCGGGCATTCCACAAGAATTTGTCGATCAAAAACTTACTTGATCCATTACCCTGCTCTTCTAACAAGAGAATTTTCTATCTACTCCAATAGAACCACTTTTATTTTCGTAAATTAAATAATCCTTTTTTTTTTTAATTACTTTATTCAGATGAACAGAAGTTAAAATTGCAACGACTTTAATTTTAGAGCCATACTTATATACAAGATGAAGAAATACTGAGAAGGCTAAATTGTTTTTATAAAAAACAATCTTTAGGCCAGTTCTACAAATTTATGATTTGATAGGGAGATTTTTTAATCTGGTGCCACTTTCCAGTTGCCACTTCAGTCTTATAAAACAGAATTCCGATTGACATGGTTTGACACAGGAAGAAGAAAGAGTTTAGGGCAACAAACAAAGAGAAAATATCACATAAAGAGACTCTCTTCACTCCTCTCTGACGAAAAGCGATAAGTCTCTCCAAAAATGTAATACTGTATGTAATTTTTTTAATTTTTGTGTTCACTACACTCATTCTTCCTCCTGTCCTTATTTAATAAATAGATCGCAGCCTCTAGGGTTTNTCGTACAGAATTTCTTATACTTATTTATAAAATTGCAGAAACTAGAGCGCGTATAGACAAATATATGTTTGTGTGTCAGTGTTTTCAAAATATATGACATATTCTAAATATTGTATATATATACACGCAGGCACGCACGCGCACGCGTACCCGCACACACACACACAAACTCACGCACGCGCACACACACCCGCACGTGAGATTATCTATAACAAATGGATTATAAGTGATTGCGTCATGCATGAATTGATATTATATAAGATAAGCGTATTTAGCAAAGTTTTTTTCTTGAATAATTGCAGTTCAATACAATGTAGATGGATGAAAATTGTTTTCATGCCATTATTATATAATTTGTAAATTTTCCTTTAACCAAGACTTTAATATAGATCTATTACTTAGTTCAGTTCATGATGATAATATATATATTCTACTGAATTAGTAAGACAACAATGTCAGTCCCTCATTTAATCTTCGCGAATCTTTATCTTTCATCATTGCAAGACAAAGTTGACAATATATAATTTATTATTGAATAATAATCATAGTAAATATTAATATTTATATTGCTTAAATTTTGTATTAATTAATAATTTTTAGATCTCTTCAAAATAACAGGATTGTATTTTTTTGTTAAGTTTTTAACCTGGATAATGGTTATAATCCAATCTGTAAGTGCAAAAAAAAAATTTGTATTAACACCCCATGTGAACAGTTACCCCTATGAGCCAACCAATAAAAAGGAACGCTTAGTTCTCAAGAAGGTATAAAATCCACAGGGTCAATCTTATGTTGTTAGCCTATTGAACTATGCTCTTGCATCCTTCCCTACTTTTTACTTTCTCTCTTTTACAATAAAAGTGAGAAAGTAAAAAAAAAAAAAGTATTATACACTGGTTTTGCCCTGGAAGCTTCTTCTAAGATACTCATTGCAGAACAGCTTCGTAACTTATACTTTCTCAAGGACCCGCTAATGTCTACGGTTTTCCAAAGGTAGGTGTACATAAAAGTTACTACACCTCACCAGTAGAATTGGACGTCTGATTCAATAATTTCCTCCCGTTTTCATCATTTCCCATAAATACTGAAGGATACAGCAGTAAAAAGAAAAAAAAAAAAAAAAAAACTCTCTGCCCTGAAAATTCATCCCAAGATGAGCGAAAACTTGACAAGACACGGCTCATCCCCGTAGGAGAAACTTTACACAAACATATAAATACATATTCTTCAAAACTGTTATAAAGACCTAAAAGAAAAGATAACCTGTCAGAACAGAGATATTTTTGTTGCACTGTAGAAAAATAAATGATGATTAATGGAGAAAAAGAAAAAAAGCCTTAGGGAGCCCTAAAGTACTTAATTTTCCTTAAGGTTTTTTTTTTCTTTCTCTAAACTGTGGACATGTAAGAAACCATACCCAGTGGAGCAGAGCATGGGAGAGGAAGCAGCTGGCATTCTTAGATGTAGTGAGGTTTCCCTCGGGATGGTGCCCATGGGAGACCGTACATCATAACCTGACACACGAGGAGTCCTCCTCCGAGGGGCTAATAGATATTTATGTCAGGACACACCGTTTTATATAATATTTATACGTCGTCAGACACCAACACTGCAAGCGTTCGGCGGGAATGAGGAAGAACTTGCTATGGATAGAGTAATACGATTACTGCGACATCTTATATCCCATCCTAAGAGTGGAAGATGCAATACAGAGCAGCTGAAACAATCAGTTTTGTGATATTGAAGACATTTCATTTGAGAACAAAACATGGGGAGTGGTGAGATCGAAATTATATAACATAAAATGAAAAAGGAATTAGGCATAGGAAGATATGCCAGGAGAATAAAAGTAAATAAGGGAAGAAAAATCAGAAAGCGTCAGATTGGTAGAAAGATAAGAAAATATGTCAATGTAAAATTTTATTAACGATAAAATGATATTAAGAAAGATCCCATAAAGAAAAAAAAATACATGTTTTTAAATAATTAATGAGAGGGAATAGAATAAAAAATCTAACTGTCCAAGCCAGGAATCGAACCTGGATCTCCTGCTATCTGGGCCGGAGAAATTTACCAGTTATGCTACCAGGACATGTCCTGGCTTGGACAGATAGATTTTTTCATTTTATTGCCTCTCATTAATTGTTTAAAATTTACGTGGGATAAAAAACCACAACCAAATAAAATATTTATATATGCTTTTATTCTACATATTTTTTTAAAAATTTACATTACGAATGATATTACGATTATGACATTAGTAAAATAGAATAATAAAACAATTTCACCTTAAAACCACTGGGGCTGTCTACAGACTGTCCGGGAGGGGAGAAGTGTATTATATTGTGTAGGTATTTTGTTAGTAGTCATAATGAAGGGCTGCTTCGCTCGGATTCTGGGCGTTAATTAATAGTAAACTATATTATGAATTTATATATACTATATATACACACGCATTATGTGTTTAGAAAATGTTAAATTAATATTTTACCATTAGAGATATTTAAAAAAATGTGTGCAGAGATCAAAATTATAAAGAAGTGTAAAACAATAAATAAATAAAAATATAACAAGTTAGTTTTTAATGGATGTCTTAATATATCTAATTTCAACCATTAAGTAACTCTTCATTTATAAAGTTAACTTCAAATGCAGAGAACGGGAGAGGAGGTTAGTGATAGACGAAACTGAAAAATCATTTTTATTAGAGGCAATCTATTTTACAGAACATAAAGTAAATTATCCGTCATTTATATCCTAAATTTTTGTAAGAATAAAGCATATGAAGAAAAAATATGTATGAATGTAACTTCTAAGGCTGGGAGGGCCCCCTAGCATCAAAATTAAGGATTCAAAATGAGTATTTAAGGCTTTTTTATATTATCATACCTTCTATTATCCGTCTTCATTGGTTTCTGCACACTATCTTCTGTTGGCGAGCGCTTTCGGACATCTTCGAGGCCGAATTCTACTTTGAATACAGAATGTGACAGTGAACACAGGTATGCGGCCAAGAAGATGGACAATGTCCGAAAGCGCTCGCCAACAAAAGATGGTTTGCAAAAACCAATGAAGACGGATAATAGAAGTTATGAAAGTACTATATTCATTGGTAGTGACAATAACCCTCTAGACTTTTTTATATTGCTTGAATTTTTGACTGAATTTAGATGACTGGGTTGGTGGGGGCGGGTTAAGGGAAGAAAAAACAGGTCTCTTTGTATATAATTAGATTTAAATTGTACATATCTTATAATTTGCTGTAAGTAAATTACCTTTTAATTTGTTTATTAGTCAGTAAGGGCAGTAGGTTAAATTGTTATTTGTAGAGATAATTATTTGTTATAATAAATTAGCTTATATTTATCCATGCTCTTAACTATTATTGACCTGTAGACCATAACAATAAGAAAGGCATAATGGTTGAGAGAGGGTAGAGGAATGGAAGATAAAAGGAGATAGGGAGGGTATTTTCCCGGAAGTGAGAGAGGGTAAAAATAATAAAAGAAACGGGATGTCGTAGAGAGAAAGAGAGAGAGAGTGAGAGTGAGGTGGGGAGGGAGACGGAGAGAGAGAGGGAGAGAGAGAGAGTGAGGTGGGGAGGGAGACGGAGAGAGAGAGAGGGAGAGAGAGAGAGTGAGGTGGGGAGGGAGACGGAGAGAGAGAGATAGAGAGAAGAGCACTCACTGTTGTCCCTGCCCTTGTAGCAACCAGGACCGAGATTGCGCACATTGAAGGGAAGAGGGGTAGCTGCGTGTTCCCCTATGCAGTAGTAGAAGAGCCCCTGTCTCCAGCCGGCCGCCATAAGCCAGTCGTTAGAGGCGAGTGCCAGTACCAGCAACACCATCACCATCAGTCCGCAGATGAATGCTATCACCTGGAAACACACAAGAGATAAACATGAACGAGGTGTAAAAACGATGCTCTATGCTCCTCCGCGGAGTAAGAGGACACCACGAGACAACAACAAAACATACGGGCAAACACATATACGCATATCATACAAACTCTTCAACGACATACTTACATTTTGCTTAAAGTGAAGTCAATACTATTCATGATGTCAGCAGATTATCACTAATTAAACTATAGCATATAACGAGGGATGTGGGTGTCGGTCACAGGAGTCACAATTCTGTCAACGACAACCACAGCCCTCATTCTCTGTGATAACCAGGGTCATACTGAATCCGTTAAAACTATAGCTTTTATTGACAATAACAGTCAGAGGATAGCCACCAGGGAGGTTATGGCTTTGTACAGTATGTTTTTTCACTGCTGCATGAATCTTATTATATTCATGTTTTTATTACGCATTTTATTCATTATATTGCTAACAATTTTATTTCATTTTTTTGTTATATTTATCACTATTGCTTTTTATTATTATTTCGCTCAGTGAGAAACCTACTAATAACCTTCCTAAGAGTAGGTTATAAACTTGAAGTTTTGTGTTTCATTTGTTATGTTGACCTGGATCATTTTTACTTGCCTAACTCTTCTGTATTAACGTCTGCGATTAATTTATTTTATGTGGCGACCTGGACTTTGTCACGGACTTATTTCGCTTCCATCTTGTACACAAATAAAATTTGAAGCACTAGCTTTTATTTTTATCATTTCACCCTTCATCTAGCCTTAAAAGTTTATTATACTTCTTTGGAACAGAGCAGGAACAATTTACTTGTAACTCCTCTTTAAATTTTGGCTTATCCCGTTTCAAGACAATTAGAATACACATGTGTATTAAAAATAAATAGTGTAAATTAAACAGTCAAGGCGCAATAACATCGCAGGATCCTAATCCTCAATTGTGTAATGCTTATCTGCAATTATTGCAGTATGCAGGATATTTCAAAACACTTATAACATCCATGTTTATGATGGAAGTAACTATATTTCAGAAAGAACTACTTCCTAAGTATTAATTTTTCTTAAATTAAAATTAAATTATGAATTTTATAAAGCTTTTCATATTTATACCTACTGCAGGGACCTTTGGACGCCCATTTAATGAAACTGCATTGTTTATGCAGCTAAATTCGGGGGGGATAGATTAGTTCAACATAAAGAGGCTCAAAAATAAGAAGAAAAAAAACCATTTTTACCATATATTTGTTATATATATTATGTCTTTAATGTAGAATAAAATTAATGCTCAAAGTATAGTCCACTGCTATCTATCGTCATTGGCCATCTGCTAAGGAAAGAAGCTTATCTATTATCTTGAATAAGCCACTGGAGATAAGCCCTAGGAAACAAGTTATCCCTCGTCATCTTGTACTGCTGATAAAGGCAGATTTGGATATTCGGTAAAACGTACGGTGACAGCGTGGAAGGAGAAAAATGTTTTGTTGGAAGATTGAAGTCCATTACGTTATAAGATATTCGCATGCTGAGAGTCAAATCATGATATCCCCTAATTCATGAAAAACATACTACGTATACTACACAACAAGAATGTCAGTTATAAGGTGTAACGAAGAGTGATGAAATCCAAGAGTAATAAAATTGTCCAAGCTTTCTTTAGTCTCCATCAGAAGCTGTGAAGCGGACTGTTAGGAAGGAAAAACTAAGAATTTTTTTAAAATACATTTTTTTTTGTGGTATTTAATCACACGTTAATTTTAACAATTTTTAGTGCAAGGGAATGGAATAAAAAAATCTAACTGTTCCAGTCAGGGCTCGAACCTGGATCTCCTGCTAACCGGGCAGGCGCGTTATCCTATTACGCTACCGGGAGAGCCAGATAACTTATTAAATTCCCAGCACTAGTATCGAGAGTCTAACCTACGAGAAAGACGAATACATCGTCTTATGCTCGAAGGATCTGACATTGTCGAGATATTTATCGACTCTCGTTATTTACTTTTTATTTTCATTTATAAATCTTAATTTTATTTGTGGTTTTTAATCCCACGTAAATTTAAATCAATTAATGCAAGGGAACAGAATAAAAAATCTAACTGTCCCTGCCAGGGCTCGAACCTGGATCTCCTGCTAACCCGGCAGGATAATTAAATATGAGCTTTTTTGGAAAAAATTGTATAGAATATAAATAACATAACGAACAAATTACGTTGCATACACTTTTCTAAGCCATAATAATCACTGAGATATATTAATTTTAAATTTTATCATTCCTCTAAGCCTCCCTCCCCCTGACGATTTTCAACCGATAACGATCTCATCTAACAATTTACAAGAAGTTTATAAGTAGATGAAGGGTGCAAGAAGTTAAGGAGTAGAGTTTNTAATAAATAGCATAGCTATTGTAAACAAGAGATGCATGATCCAAAAATAATTTGCAGCGTTTCATCAGTCGTAGTAGAAACAAATGGCAGGACACTTATACAATATTTGATGACGACAATCTAATTCCTAAGAAGATTAATTTTGAAAAACTCGACGCAATAAGGGCCCAGAAGGCTACGAAAGCAGATTGCCATGGGCACATGATGCTGAAATCGGATGAGGACTCCAATATGAGATGTCGCTCAGCTGATGTATGCGTTAATGCTTAATGGAATAATAATGAAATCCTCTGAGATACTGATGTAGAATCAGCGGAGTGCTAAGACCCACAAGCGGAAGTTACGAGAAGCAAAGTGAATCCCAAGCAAATAGGCAGAGAGATTATTTTAATAAAGATGGCAAACGATGCGAACAGTTATCAAAGGAGCGTAAGTTCCCTGAAATGCCGTGTTACATGTCTTCTCTCGCCATATTGTACTCCTGATAAGGGTAAGATGTTAAGGGGAGCCCCATTACCCACCCCTAAGTCAGAGATCATTCCCGTCTCTCAGACTACACCATTTTAAGTGAGACGTCACACTTATTATTTCTGTCATTAGTTTAGTTATACTATAACCAATGATTTCTAATCCCTTTCATTTTAAAACATAGAAGTAATGTATGGCCGTCCCAAAAGTGGATGTTTTATTGATTTAATCGCTTAAAAACAACTATAACCTAGTTTAAACTATGCTTAAATGAAGATATTTTAAATTTAAAACTTATAGATATATTTACAGATTTTATTATACCAGGTATGCAAGTTTAAAATGTCGTTTTAATTCCAATAGAATGCGCTCTTAGCGGGACAGAAGTTTAAACTATCTCTAAACGCTATTTTGTTTGTTAGTCATTTGTTTACAAAAGTCAGTTGTTTTTAAGTCGTTTACGTGGACGTATCATACCTTTCTTTGGTGTTAAAAATGTCTAATTTTAAGCCAAATAAAGAGCATTTGCGGCATGTCATGATTTTCTTATTTAATCAAAAGAAAAAGGCATCTGAATGTCATCGAATTTTTGTTGAGACTTATGGCGATCTTGCTCCAACCGTCAAGACATGTGAACGTTGGTTTCAACGTTTCAAACGTGGTGATTTTGATGTTACTGATCAAAAACGAGAAAATCGNNNNAGGGGGGTTAACTGGCCATGTATTCGGCCAAGAAGATGGATAATGTCCGAAAGCGCTCGCCAACAGAAGATGGTTTGCAGAAACCAATGAAGACGGATAATAGAAGTTATGAAAGTACTATATTCATTGGTAGTGACAATAACCCTCTAGACTTTTTTATATTGCTTGAATTTTTGACTGAATTTAGATGACTGGGTTGGTGGGGGCGGGTTAAGGGAAGAAAAAACAGGTCTCTTTGTATATAATTAGATTTAAATTATTTGTACATATCTTATAATTTGCTGTAAGTAAATTACCTTTTAATTTGTTTATTAGTCAGTAAGGGCAGTAGGTTAAATTGTTATTTGTAGAGATAATTATTTGTTATAATAAATTAGCTTATATTTATCCATGCTCTTAACTATTATTGACCTGTAGACCATAACAATAAGAAAGGCATAATGGTTGAGAGAGGGTAGAGGAATGGAAGATAAAAGGAGATAGGGAGGGTATTTTCCCGGAAGTGAGAGAGGGTAAAAATAATAAAAGAAACGGGATGTCGTAGAGAGAAAGAGAGAGAGAGTGAGAGTGAGGTGGGGAGGGAGACGGAGAGAGAGAGAGAGAGAGAGAGTGAGGTGGGGAGGGAGACGGAGAGAGAGAGAGGGAGAGAGAGAGAGTGAGGTGGGGAGGGAGACGGAGAGAGAGAGAGAGAGAGAGAGAGAGAGAGAGAGTATTTTAAAATTAAATATATTTTTTTGTATGGAAATGGTAACATACTAAACTTAAATTAAAAATCAAATCAAATAAATTTTCTATAAGTTCTAATAAAACATAAATTACTTTCAAATAATGTGATATTAAAATGAAATTATGAGTTCAACTGATTTATAACAGAAGGAAAAAAAACAACTTGTTTATCAACAAACATATTAAGCCACCCAAACTGCACCAACTTAAATTTTATTAAAGTAAAATTCACTTGAAATTAATAAAGTAAAATAGTATTGATATGGAAATATAAATGAAAAGTAGATAGGAAAAAAAAGAAGGTCAGAATTGAGGCTATTCAGTATATATGCTTTAACATTATTATGAAAATATATGGCATACATATAAACAAAAATTGTGGATTAGAAAGTAGGGGATTATCTGAAACAGAAAGTAGATTAAAAACATTTTCCTGGTTCAACACTAATTCAAATTCATAACATCTCGAGTATATTTTATGTTAAATACTCTTCCAGACGCCGGGAATCCATTCAGTTCTAATATTCCTTTCTCTGCGGATTTGCCGATAAAAGCTTGCTCAAAACTATAAATGTTTAGAATAGGGTTGCTACCTCAATATAGTACCTCTCTCCACGACCCTGAATGGTTGAAAGTAAGATTAAATAAATTATAATGAACATTCTTCATTGTTTGCTTGTTTCATAGAAAAATCGAAGTAACATTTTAAGATTCTAATAACTAGTTTAATTATGTTTTTTATAAATAAATAATAATAATAGTCAGTAACTAATCCGTCGAGGAACAGGCTCAAGAACCCAATTCTTGCTTGATATTTAAAAAAAAAAGTAAATGTCTAATAAAATAAATAAAAAATGTTTTAAATGAAGTTATTCATTCTGAGAATATTTAAAACAAAACAAAAAAAAAACTATAGTTACATATAAGATAAATTTGACTGACGACAAACAAGGGGTGGAAAATACTTGAAGACATGGGAATTTGAAGTCGGCCACCTGAATTTCTCACTCCTAAAGCAACTGACTAATAAATGAAGTCTAGACGAAGAAAGTTTGGGAGTTAATTCAGTGAGGCCAGGGTTACTTCGCTATTTGTTCACAACCTGTAGGAGGAGCTGACTTGCTGGAGGGGGTGAATATAATTCCGAATTAGAGGGTGGGCCCTCCGCCCTCCGTGGGGTGGATGAAGAAGTGGACTAAAGATGTAGATATATAGCGATATAGTGAGATAAATAGAGAATGAGAGAGAGAGAGAGAGAGAGAGAGAGAGAGAGAGAGAGAGAGAGAGAGAGAGAGAGAGAGAGAGAG
>KZ808773.1:6756-21126 GCA_000696205.2 Oncopeltus fasciatus
TTAATAACATATACAATTTTCAAAATAGATTCTGTTCAAAAACATTATATTTATATAATACTTTAGAACCATAAGGGATATTAAATTTTTGGGTAAGTAAATCGTTTTTATCATACAGAGGGATGTAGAAATTGACTCTACTTCTCAATGAGTTAATTTCTAATTCTATAAGACGAGGGGTGACTATTTTTCCAAAAATTTAATGTATTTTATCTTTTTTAAAATTGTACTTACCCCCCCAGTTTATTTAGATTTATATTCATTTGTGTTTGGAGTGTTCCTTTTTAGTAGTAAATGTGTGAGTGGGCGCGCCTGTTTGTGTTTTTGATTTGGCCTCATTTTTATTTTTATTTGCAGGTCCAGTATGTATATATATATATATACATTTATTTATTTTTATTTTTTTTTATTTTTTTTTTTTTGTCCAAGTGACGGTTCTAGCAGGTAAAACCTGGTTGAGTCTGATAATTTGAGTCATTACAGAAACCTCTACCACTCCTAGTGCCAAAGACAAGACCATTTCAGTAAACGATAAATAAGAATGTTTGGTTATTCCATTTAGGCAACAAGCTTCGAAGGACATCTGCATACCTTGGAGACGGAGTGATAGGAGTCAACAAGGCTGTACCTTGGAACTATCTGTGTCATGACGTGTTAGGAACGCGTGGAAGGCAGTGGTGTAGTGAGAGTTGTCACTTCATATACACACAAATCATTTTGTTTATTACTTTTAGTCTTCCTTTCCTTAAGAATCTGCTTTACACAGATTTTCTTGAAAAGCCAAATAAATTATTACAAACAATTAATGAGAGGGATTAGAACAAAAAAATATATCTGTCCCAGCCAGGACTCGAATCTGGATCTCCTGCTTTCCGGGCAGGAATGCTACCACTTGCACCACCGGGAAGAGCTAGATAACTTTTTAAATTCCCAACACACTAGCGAGTGCCTAACACACGAGAAAAACGAAAACATCGTCTTATGCTCGAAGGAGCTGACATTGTCTTGCTATTTATTGACTCTCGATATTTACTTTTTTAATTTTCACTTATAAATATTAATTTTGTTGTAGTATATTATCCCACGTAAATTTTAAACAATTAATGAGAGGAAATAGAACAGAAAAAAACCTATCTGTCTATTCTATTCCCTCTCATTAATTGTTTAAAATTTACATGGGATAATAAACCACAACCAAATTAATATTTTTAAGTTTTAATGCTCACCAACCAGGTTATTATGGCATTAACGAACTCGGTGGATGTGGGAATGCCAAGAATTACTCAACTAGGCCAAATTTCCTGACTCTAAGCTGTTTCTCTAAACCACACAAATATAAATTAAACCTATCAATAGTGCCATAGTACCATATTAAATAGCTCTGCCAATGGAAATGAGCTTAAGGAAGTGAGTGTGTGGAGAGTGGAGAAAAAGAGAGAGAGAGAGAGAGAGAGAGAGAGAGAGAGAGAGAGAGAGAGAGTGGGAGAGAGAGAGAAAGAGAGAGATAGAGTGGGGGAGAGAGAGAGTGAGAGTGATGAAGTATCTAAGGGTGGTGAAACGGGAAATGAAATAGAAGTAGAAGCATGCTCCACTACCCTTAATATCATTCCTCTATCAGTGAGTCAGGGAAAAGTTACCCCTAGTCGTCATTTTTACTATCTCCGCTAATCTTTCTTTAATGTCTTCTCTCTACCTCTTCATCACACGCGCTGGTCTTCAAAAATGATAAAGCTATGGTCACGAAACGCCATCAACCCTTCCGCCAATGAAAATAATGGATACAAGAAAATAATCAAAATCTTTAGAAATTCTATTTGTTTTTATCTTTATAAATCATATTATCATGATTCAACTATTTTTGGTTACATAAAATGAAAAAAACTAAAAAAACCAACAAAAAACCGAATAACACCTATCCTTTACATAAGAGAAAATCAAACTAAGAATATTTTGTAAAAAAACAAAAAAACAAAAAAAACAATTTCTCTGGTATTTATCGATATATAGTATTCAATCAGTATAAATTGAAATTAAAAGTTCTAATCTAATTTAAGAGAATACAACTAATTTAAAGCCGAAGTAAATGGAGAAGATTACATGACAACAGTTGGTTCTTGTATAGATAATGAAACCTTCAAGTTTTATTGCTGAATGTCTTATTCAGATTACTATTTCGGTAAATGTTTAATGGAAAATTCGTAGTAAATAATAAATTTTATCTAAAATTTATTCTTCCAGCCTCTTTCAAATTTGACTCCATAAATCTACCTTAAACGAAATCTAACTCATTGCCATGCCAAACAAAGACACCAAAATGATGTTTATAATTATAATAATATATTTAAAATAGTTAAATTAACTGATACTTCAGTGTGTACAGCTATTTATAAAATTTTGAAGACTTCACATTTTTGTCATGTTACATCTACTATGTAAAATGTATATCATCCTGAGTTAAAACTTTATTTTAACTAATCCTAATTGATGTTGCTGAATTATTATATTTTTTATTGGAAAATAGTCAAATGGCTAGTTTGATATAACAATATTGGCAAATATTCTATAAAATAGTTAAAAATTTAGAAATAAAAATCTATAATCATAACATTGTTAAATGGGATGCCAGAGTAGCTCAGGAGATCCGATCGGGTTCCCACCCAGGGCAAGCTTTTATTTATAAGTAAAAGCTTGTCCTGAGCCATGGATGTTTAGAGCGGAGTGGAAACCTGTTGATATCCCCTCCATCCAAGTAGTTAAAAGAGCGGGTAACACATAAAAGAAAATAAATAAATAAAACTAAAGTAATACTAATATAGTTGGCTTCAGATGTAGTAAAATCGATATATTTTAATCGCAAAAGGCAACTATAATCTGTTCTAAAAGGTATTAATTCATCTGAGGGGTAGAACGATGGGTCAAATAGATTAAAGGTATGATTCCGTGTAATGCAGTGGAATCGCGAGTAAGAAGATTACGATTGCAAAGCACAAAGTGAAACTTAATTTATTATGATATAAATATAAGTAAATATTTACTTCAAATTACAGTCTGTTTTGTAAATTAAACATATCTATTGAGGTTGTTCTCATTAAAAATTCATTAAAAAATTGAATATTTAGTTTCTTTCTTTGATCTTACCTCCTATATTCATATATATTGTTTTTCGCTGCTATGAAGATGATTTATGAAAAAAGTTTCATAAGATATAAGTTATTAGCCTCTACCTATAGTTTCGCCAAAGAACATAAATTTTCAACTTCTTATTTTCCATTTTTCAAATTGCTGAATAATGTGAGCATTAATATAATTTCCGGGTAGTTTATGCAGCTTCTATATGACGGACCTATAACGTTGAAATAAATTGCTCAATGTAAATATCGCACCAATTTAAAGAAAAATACATTTTTGGAAAGGTTTTTTTTTTGTGCGTGTGTGTGAGAGAGATAGAGAGATATTTTTTTGTGTGTTTATTTTTCCTTCTATGAAATTATTTTAGTCATTTGGGGAGGGAGCACCCCTACAGATAGTCAATATATAATAAAATCTCAGGAGGGCGAAAGCTATACTGTGAGCCAATGATATTCGGCAATCTCTGTGCTAATAAATAAATATATTTATCAATATCAACTATATAAATAAATATAACTAGTTGATAAGTAAAGCGTTATTTGCATTTGAAAGGGAAAGAAAAGCTTATTATTTTCAATTATAAAATTTCCTACTTGTATTTTAAATTGAGTTTTGCGCAAACTGGAAATTTTCAAAAGCACAATATTTTATTTATATAAGCGGTCATACTTTATCGCTAGAAGATTAAATTTTATTCCTTACTTATATATTATAAAAAAAAAAAAATTGAAATGACTAAAGAGTAGATGCTAATTTATACAATATTTATAATGGGGACGTCAGCGTAAAAACAATTATTCCACAAACCTATGAAATAAATATCAAAGAGAATGTCGTTATAAATGCGTTTCCAAACACACCTTGATGTTAGGTTTGGATAATTAATTAGGATTGGACAAATGCCGGTGGTGAGGGTAGAAGTCCAGGGTGAAATTGCCCTTCGCATGGTAAATATTTGACTATATATTGGGTGGGAAGTTCCCACGTGACGGATGAGTTTCCATGTATTACAAGAATGAAAATCGTCTTTAAAACACGGAGACCCATCGAGGGAAGTGAAGTTGACAGATAAGAAACAGCTGAATCATTCATTGCCATCTCGGAGTTACCTCATGATTGATGGCAGTCTACGACTCTGTAAGGGTGATTTAATCGACCAACCCCTTTGATAGTTACACAACCATAAACTTATCATGAGATATCAGTAATAGAAGAATAAACGCTTTATATTTGGGTATATTCAAGTTATTATGATTATTAGTTCAATTATTTAATATTTGAAGAAATGTAATAAAATTTGACTATTTTTTAATTTAAATCGTACAGGGAGCTAGAAATAAAACCCTCTTCCTCAGCCAGGGACTAATTTTGACTAATTGTTTTTTAAGAATAAGATTTCTTATATCTTATTGAAAATAGTTTAAAATGTTCAAGCAAGCTTCCACAATCTCCATAAATATTTATAAATACTTCTACCGGGCTTGATCATGTCGAAAAGTGGTTTTTGCAGTGCGTTTCCACATCATGTGATGGCTTCTTCTGGGCTCCAATGAGCATCATGTAATAGATTAAGTTTTATTCAATTTTGGTAGGTTTCCCTTAAGAACATCAAACAATTTACGTTTTATGTATATATAGATAATTATCAAACAAATAAAATTCAAACTCATTTCATCGCTAATTATTTCTTTAACATTTAGAAACTTTTTATATAGAGTTAAAATACTTAATTGCAATGTTTATACCCTTAAAATATGTGATGTTCAGACAAAGAAAATTTATGAAGCTGTGGTAGTGGAATCTAATCAATTGACTTTCTGTATATAAGTTTTTTATTGTTGCTTTTATGTTCTGTGCCACCAATGAAGATCATTGAGGAAGTGGCTTTCTACAGGTAGCCAACATGGTTCAAATCCTCCGCGCTGCCCTAGGATGCCCCAAGCGGCTGAGCTTGACCACCGGTATCATTTTTATACAAATCTTTAGTAAAAAAAAAAAAAAAAAAAAATCAAATATATATATTTGTGGAGATATATTGAGAGAGAGAGGCGGTCATTTCAATGCATCTGGCAATAGGCCTATATAGGAGCCGTTCGTTTCGGCGAGTAGAACACTAAATCAACATACTTCAACTACACTGGGCCACGACAATTGATTACAGCAATTAATCAGATCACTTGCTCAGCACTAGTATGCTGGCTGTTCCCTTCGCCCAATAATACTCTTCCTTCTTCAGTAGTCACCATCAATTTTATTTTGAGTTCTATATCTGCTAGGATCATTGGCAGCTGTCATTATTTTAAATTCTGAAATAAAAAAAATCTACGAAATTTAGCGTTCTGATCAATAATCTTAAATTGTTTTAAAGTGAAAAAAATCACAATCATAGAATGTGTTAAAGCGATTGTTTTATAATTATTATTTTAAAAATTATGAGTGAAAGAAGATGTGGATAATTTTACAAAATTATATAAAACTAAACTGCTATAGATATCCTGCATAATACAGTAATAAACGAATACCATTCTTGCAGGTTTTTTCTTTCAGAGACTTACTATTGCAAATATATAGTTTTCATTTTTTTTTTATATTTCCCAATATTAGGCTGTTAACATATATTCAGAAATGGGTCTAAATCATATGCCATTAATACATAATTCTCTCTTCTACGTATGTATAAACCAATATAGTTGTTTTACTATGATAACAAATTATAAAATGTTATGATATGAATACTTTTGAGGAATCTTTATGGCCATCCATGATACCGAGCATGTATATATATATATATATATAATAAACAAAACTTTAAGGTCTTACCTTATATTAAAAAAATTGCAATAATGACTTTGTTCTCCTCGACTACTAAATTTAGTGATTCAGAAAGTTTTAGACTAGTTATTGATGAATGGATTAAGCTAAAGGGAATATCAATTGATGTAGTGCATTGGGTTCGAATCCTGTCTTGCGCTCAACCCTTTTATCAAAGTTTAAGCCAGGGCGGGACTGGATTTCCCGATGGGGAAACCCCGCGGCGTCAGAAACCTCTTCCTGGAGAGGACTCCTTACTTCGCTGGTGAAGGCGGACTGATTGAGGTCACACGGAGACTCACCAGATGCCTGGAAGCTGTAGGGATAGCTTAGTAGCCTGGTGACCACTAGGGGGATGTGCCTGACACGTCGAGATTAGGTCACACGTAGTACAGAGGTCAGCACGCCTACCCAGGCTACCCAGTGATCAGGAAACGCGCTGGCTTAATTCAGTCCCACCCTGGCTTAAACCTTTTTCTTCTTTAGTATTCCACTTTATATACTTGATAAAAGTATGCGCAAGACAGGATTCGAACCCACTGCACTATTGTACATGGAGATGCTCCCTTTAACCGTTCATAACTAACTACATACTTACTTATAAATTACCATTAGAAGGATAATCAATTACTATGAAAATAGAATATTTTGGTTTCTTGTAGAATATAACATAGTCACTTATGATCATTATTGTACTACAAAAAGAACTAGAAAAGGAGTAATAACGACTTGAAGAAAAAGTAAATAGTAATAGCTGGAGGAGGGAGGGAGCGAGAGAGAGAGAGAAAGAGTGAGTGAGAGTAAGAAAGAGAGAATTGTGACTTGCTGCTTGTTTGGTAATGAAAGACTTGTATTAAAATTCCATCAATATAAAAAGTTTTATTCAGAATTTATACGTAATCCAAATTAATAAAATCTATACATATGCAAATACGATGATATTTGTACTGATATTAAACATAGAAATAACCATATAAATTTATATATACGGATTTTTGTTGAATGCATTTACAGGTGTACTTTCGTCAACTTAGTTGTTAAGAAATGTCATTTTCAGACTATAATACTGTAAAATAAATTATTATAAATTTTTCAGCAGTGTAGAAAAAAACTGTGTCTTCCACCTGAAATACCTTTAACTAGGGAAGATTAAGAGGCTTTGGAGAGAAAATATAAATAAAATAAAGGAGCTGTATACAGGGTAATGGCGAGGGAGATTTACTCTGTGAGCTCGAAATTAATCTCCACGGAGGGTAGGAAGTAATTATTATCTCTCTTCGGAACACTTACTTCGTTACAGAAGAGGTTTCGTGGTAGATCATGGCTTCTGATATGGCACAGAGTAGAACCCTCTTATGTTTCATATAGAAGAAAAACAAGGAAAACTTACAGAGATATAGGAAAAAAAAAAGAATACAGATATTCGTTACAGATTTTCAGAGAAAAGGAGAACGAAACGTGGTATTTAAACATTTTGTATAACGAACCTCATGCATCACTCATAATCCAATTAATTTTAAAGCTGCATATGAAAGCTTCAATCTCCGTTTAATAAATCCTCTTTTCAGCTTGAAAGTCGAAGCTGATTAGCCAGGTTCGAGAAAGAGCTGACCATTTGTGCATTAATACTGCTCTGTAGAATTCCATCGTAATTTTCATTTAATCAAGTATAAAGCAAACATAATAATGAATAATTTATAAATATTAATTTTATCTGTGGTTTTAATCCCACGTAAATTTAAATCAGTTAGTGCAAGGAAATAGAATAACAAATCTAACTGTCCCAGCCAGGGCTCGAACCTGGATCTCCTGCTAACCGGGCAATACATCGTCTTATGCTCTAAGGAGCTGACATTGTCGAGTTATTTATCGACTCTCGTTATTTATTTATTTTATTTTATTTATTTATTTATTTTTGATGAGTCGGCAATAGCTTGACAATGTCAGCTCCTTCGAGCATAAGACGATGTATTCGTCTTTCTCATGGGTTAGACTCACCCTAGTTAAGTTATCTGGCTCTCCCGGTAGCGTAATAGGATAACGCGTTTGCCCGGTTAGCAGGAGATCCAGGTTCGAGCCCTGGCTGGGACAGAATAAAAAATCTACCTGTCTCAGCCAGTGCTCGAACCTGGATACGAGTGTGGGTAATTTAATAAGTTATCTGGCTAATCTTGGTGGTCCAAATGGTTTGGATAGCAGGAGATCCAGGTTCGAGCCCTGGCTGAGACAGATAGATTTTTATTTTATTCCCTTGCGTTTATTGTTTAAAATTTACCTGGGGTTAAATACGAAACCATATTTATTTATATTATTTCATTTGTACATGCCATCGTTTCTGCATGCGTTGTAACAAAAGTAACTATAAAATATCAAAATAAAATCTGAAACTGAAAAATATAAGACTTTAGTAGAAATAAATGCTACTATTTATACACAAGTAGATTTAAAATAAATTTAAGAAGGAATATGATATTCAATTATTGCAATACAAAATACTAGATAAATTTATATTTAAATTATAAATATGTTTTTCAATATAAAATTTACAGGAAATAAATTAAAACTATTGGACTATTGTGAATATTAATAGCGTCTCTCTGAGTAAGATATTTTTTAGATTCATTAAAAACTATGAGAATAAAAAATGTAGATTAGTTACTAGAAGAACTAAACCAATTGGTTTAGCCCTCTGGGATATTGTTTGAGATATTTGGCATTTTAACCATTTTAGCATCCGTTTGGTCATAGTAAGTAATATAATTATGAGCTATTATTATGAATGAAGGTCCTACATTATATGTAAAGGGTAATATTTAGGAATACCATGAAAACAAAGACAGTAGCAAAAAATAAGCTAAATGCTATGGTCACATTGCCACCAACCCTTCGTCGAAATGTGGAACAGTTTGTCTGTAAGAGCAATCATCTGCTTTTAACCCATAATCTAAACCCCTTTGAGGGTGATATATCTGAGTCACATGAGATTATGAAGATCTTTGAAACAATAAGAAGCCATATATTAAATATAAGTAAATTCAATTCAGCTATTTCCAAGAGATTTTGCACAATATTCAGTGGATGCATTATTTATTTATTTATTCGATTTTCTGATTCTAACTGTCTTTTAAAACAACAAATATTGAGAAGAAATTATTTATTTGATTTTAGATAGATAAAATAAATAAATAAAATACTTATTTTAATAAATAAGCTATAACACACACAAAACTGGGTTTTTCTTCATGTTACGCGTGAAATTCTCTTCTGAAGCTCCAATTACGCTTTTCGTTCGAATGCTTTAACTTTTAATCAATAAAGCATAGCTTTAATTTCTTGACATGTTTTTTTAAACATGTAATTAATAGTCATTAGGCAGCATGTGATTTTTATTGTTTAAAATATATTTATCTTAGTGAGGAAGAAGAGCTTGAAGTACTTGCAGTTTCAGTGTTTCGATGGGGAATCGGAAGAGTTCAATTCCACATAGGACAACAGTCACCAAGAGAGCTGTAGACCAACATCTTGAAATCCCATTAGTGGCTTGAGGACTTGGGGGTGAAGGCGTCAGAAGCACTCAGGACGATGCGTTTTTACCCCTTCCCATGTCATACCTTCAATCTGATTGGTTGCATTGAATCACCCCCCCTCCCCCCCCCACTAAAGTCTCAGTGCCGTTTCCATGGTGACGGAAATTTCATAGCACGTAGTGCACTTAATGCAGATTTTTAACGCCATTAGACAATAACTGGCCAATTAGATCGCTTTATTATTCCTTAAATGGTTAAAAATACAGTAATATCTGATGAATAATTTTATTACAGTTAGAGAATATATGGCAAAGAATCAATCACTATTATAGTAAAATATGTTTAGTATGAACCAAACGAATTATTAGTAATGTTATTTAATTATTAAATTACCGATTTTGATTTAAATAAGTTCAGCATCATTTAATGTAAATAAAGTTTTTGTTATAAAATACTGTGTCGAAATGCATTACAATATTTTATTGGTCCTCTCTAGAAGCCAGTACATTAATGTTTTATACAATTAATGAGAGGGAATAGAATAAAAAAATCTATCTGTCCCAGCCAGGGCTCAAACCTGGATCTCCTGCTTGCCGGGCCGGAATGTTTCCGTTACACCACTGGAACGAGCTAAATAACTTATTAAATTATTCTACTCCAACCACACTAATCTATTCCCTCTCATTAATTGTTTGAAATTTACCTGAGATACTAAACCACAACCAAATAAATATTTATTATTGTTTTATGAGCTTTGAACTTTTTGTGAGTGTGATTTACCTTTAAAAAGTTCAGATTTTTAGTTAATTACCCTAATTGAAAAATATGGTCGTTTAAGCACTTTTATATTGTTAATACTAAATTTAACTAATCCCCATAGTCCTGTTGGGTTCAGCTCATAGGCAATAAGGCACATTGAGAGAAAGGAATGAACCTAAATCCTAAATTTCATTAAAATCAGTTCAGTGTTTTCGAAAATAAAATACTATGCCAACGATATATTAAAAAAAAAAAAAAAAAAGGGAAATGCCCCACTACATTTGGCCTCCTTTTTTCTGCGACTTGCAACAAAAGCCAATTGGAATTCACTCATCTATAATGACTGTTTGAATGGAGCCATTCATACTACATATCATCAATACATGTCATCAATATCATCATGATAAGTAAAAAATTAAACTAAATAAATAAAATTAGTAGGCACATTCATTGAGTACCTCACATATTTTTATGCACCGTGATGTTGAGTCACACATTCTTAGATAAGAATCACATATTGAATCACTATTGGTGGGTATAGCCTTATAATAATAAGTTAATTTATAATTATTTTAAAATGTATTACTATATTATTTCTTTTAACATTATAATTCATAATCTTCTAACAATAGTACTCAAGTATTTTGTGAATTACTTGTACTGCGTCTATTTCTTACGGGCAATAATCAATCCATAATATCTAATTGACATAATTTATTTATATTTTAAATGTACGGTTAAAGCCCCAATTTTCCTTCGTCAATATCTTATGAGGAAAATTTAAAAAAATTATAAACAACTAAATTGATTTCCTAAACACTAAATTCGAATGCTTATTATAAGAAAACAATTCTAATTAATGTATCAACAACACAAAAATTGAGTGGTTTAATTGACAGCAAATGCTGCAAAGATAGTAATTGAAGAATCAGCCCGACCGTAAAATGTCACTTAGGGTATATTGTTTCTGTCAATTTCAATTTACTTTCAATCAATAATGAGTGCCAACAAGGTAGATCATCCCATTGATATAATGCATTAGTAGAACTTCACAACTAAATGTAATAAAACAAATTTAGCAATAAATCAAACATTATGAAATTTATAATTAAAATATACCTTCAAATGGAGAGTTTTTGACCGTAGATATTTTTTGTTTAGGTTCGGTCAAGGTTTCAACCTTGACCAAACCCCAACAAGAAAACATCTAAAATATATAACATTTAAATTATGATGAATGTGTTAAATAATAATTTATTCATCTCATAATCAGGAACGTTTTGTAATTCTTGTTGTTCTTTAGTACATATTTTTAAAATTATATTTTGATAAAAAGGTTTAAATAAATTTATCAAAACGGTTTTGCATTTTATAATTTAATTTTTCCATTGATATAAAAAATAATTCTCATCTTATTAACAAAACATGCCCAATAATAATTATTTCATTAGTGGATTATTAACCCTTCAGAACGAAGAAAAAACGATGATGTCTATAATTTGAATGCTAACTAAGTTTTAAGTTCTTAAAAAAATTGTATTACTTAACTATCCATAATAAACAACCAAATTTTTGTATAAATACGTATTTATTTGTAGCAAGTGGATTGGAACAGGCTGCTCTTCATGAATTAGCACTATACGATATGGAGTGTGGTTTCGTTGCTCGTACGCTTCGATACCAACTTATATAATAGCAATAACAGCTGCCCTACTAAATAATTACGGATAACAATTCTGATGGTTATCTCGTCCTCAACAAGCGCAAAATAATTAAGCCCTTAAAAGAAGACAAATAAAAATAAGTCCCAAAAAATAAAAGATAATAGTCAATTAAGTGACTGAAAAAACCATTGTTTCGTTAATTAGTAGGAAATGGTTCATTAATGACTCAGGCCATTCTATTGAAGACAAGGAGAGGTATGCGGACTGGATCTGAGTCCTGTATTGTAGTGTGTAGGTAGGTGATCCGTCCTCATTTCAAGGATATTGCAAGAAGTAATCAAGTTGGAGGTTAATCATGCTATGGAAGCAATGTCCGACATGCTCGTACCACAGCTAGGTGATCGTAAAATGAGTCATATGTAGGGAGGGGACTGCTTGTATTCATCGATACGACGGTGATATAGGTTACGCCACTACGTCTTTGTTTATTGTTATTGCACGTATGGACTATGGGCGTGCAAAGGAAGAAGCATAAACTTATGAAGGGATGCAAATTGGAATCAAGTTTCCAATTATTACGAGATTAAATTGTATGATAATTAATTTCTGCTATAGCTAACTAACGATTTTAGCACATTTACTTGCGAGGCGTTCAGATACTTCCTGACCCCCCTCCCCCACCATAATACTATTTTCAGAGAAATTAAGCGCTTTCTATGATAAGACACTTGCACTACTTATCCTAAATAAATTAACACTGAATCACAAATAACACATTTATTTTACGTATAAATATAAGTTATTAATATCAAAATTTTGTTTTACGATGACCCGTATTTCTACATGAAGAACGAAATTATGATAAGATATGTGTGTGTATGTGTGATTGTGTGTGAGAGTGATAGTGTGTATGTACGGTTCTATACACACACGCACGCACACACAAATATATATATATATATATATATATATATATATATATATATATATTTTTTTTTTNTTTTGTGATATATATATATATTAGTCCCTCTTCACTCCTCACTGACGAAGGGCTAGAAATCCCCGAACATTTTACTCTTTGTGATTTTTTTAATTTTGTGTGTTCACTACACTCTCTATCCCTCCTGTTCTTGATTACTATATGTGTGTGGGTATGATCAAATTAGAAACCAGGTAGCAATTATTTCAAATTTGAACCATTATAATTATTTCTTCATGTATATTAATTTTAAACGTTTTGGTCCAAAATCAAGGTGTTTATTTGAAATCGCATGATTTAATCTAGTCATAAAGCTTAAATCAAACCAGAATCGAAGTTGACCGTATCAGTATTCGTACATGAAAAGGGTAGCCTAAAAGGTGATGGTTCAAATTTGAATTATTACGACCTGGTTCCTAATTTTGCTACAAAGTAATAAATGACATGTACGGAAATCATAGGAAAATTATTTATATATATATAAAGTTTATGTCAATTTTTTTAATGAATTTAAAAGGAGTATTTGGGCCTATGGATATATGGGTTTCATAAATTGTTATGGGAATCATTAGATATTTCTTCTGGCTCTTAACTGCAAATAAATAGGGGAAAACACAATTTTACAAAGTTAGAAAGCAATATCACTTCTTAGTGGACAGTATTTTTGAAAAATTGTTAAATATCGTTAATTGCAAAACGGAGACGCAGTAACTTGGTTTTGTAGGCACCTCTTAAGAAAATATTGATGGGATTTTTCATTTGATATTTTCGTCGGTCATCTATCAATGTAATCTGGGCATGGCCCATGGAAGCATACAAAAGCTCCATTCTTGACAAACTAAACCCATGCCCTCTCACCAGCGAACATGTTGCCTCTCGTACGAGCTAAACAACTGTGTTTGAATTACATTTTCGTTTCCAGCAGTGTGTATTATGTAACCCAATAACATAGCCTAATGAACACACAAGGGATGCACAGTAAGAAGGGTGCCCTACATTCCCCCACTTACCTTACCGGCAGTATTTTCTCTCAAATTAAAATCAGAGGAAGGGCGCCAGGGTAGCTGAGGGGATCCATTGAGGTCTCGTAATCCTGGTGCTGCGGATTCAAATGTTACCCAGGGCAAGCTTTTATTTATAAATAAAAGCTTGTCCTGAGCCATGGATGTTTAGAATAAACTTTAGATTCCCATTCTCCCATGACCCTGACTGATTGAAAGGGAAGCTGACACTTAATGAAAAAAAAAAAAAAAAAGAAAACAGCGGAGTTTGAAATATATATATTTTCATTTACGTTAACAATGATGCAGTTAATAGAAAATGTTGATTTAAATTTTGAAGCTTCAAACTGAGATATTCAGTGGAGGCAGACTCGTCCTTGGTTCGGGGTGGTGTACAAGATGTTTGGGGGTGGAAGGGGCTCTGGCAGCGCAGAGGGACGCGTGAGCTTGTTAGAAACCGCGTAGGTACGAAGGGGGTGGGGGGGAATCATAGAATGTGT
>KZ808773.1:38604-51098 GCA_000696205.2 Oncopeltus fasciatus
TTATTAATAAGTACCATTAAATAATATACTTATTTATGGTTCACAGCACATATTTTGCAGCCTGGTTATGTACATATTTTGAGAAGAATGTCAGGTAATCAGTGCAGTGTGTTAACAGAAAGACACCAGGGCTATACTGGGTCATTACAAACATCACTATAAATAATTAAAAGATCATTTCAATCGTAATTTATACAGATCTAGTATATATATACTAGATCTGTACAAAAAATTATCTTCACAGTTCAGTAACATGGTATAAGGTGTACACTACTGCCGATTAGCACACCACTTGGGGTATCAATCAGTTTTAGATAATTGATGATTTAATACATTTTTCGCTTTACCTACAAGCCGGATGATGAGTATACTTCATGACCTAATATGCTTGATGTACCCGTTATCTTTCGGTTGAGGCTAAAAGAGGAATGTCTTCTAGACGGTTTACCTACCCCCTAAAGTAGGTTATAAGTTGCCTACTGTACTTTCGGATATATTTATTTAGCTGGTGAGTGTTTTTATACATGTTTACTTTGCCCTCATGGCTACACATGCTGGAGAGTATTTCTCCAAGGTCTTCCAATTTTCTACTCCCTTCATCCCTTACCCTCTTTCAGAGTAAGGAATTCTTATTTGTTTTTTGAATAATTATTTAAGCTGGTTCTAGTAAATTAACAATTTCTTCATATATAGTCTGTTGTTCAAAGTTGTGTGTATATATAAAAATAATTATTTACACTTAACTCTTTATAATGTGTTCATAGAGTATATCGTTCTAATGTTTTATGTCCAGGTTTACAACAAAGGCGGCTATTGGCGGAGGATTGGTGTTCCTAACATAATATAGTTCAATTTCAGGTGGACGCGGTTTCACAAAAAAACCCTATCTGGCATGTATGTGAGGGATATTTATTTTAATTAGTAAACTTTTTAAAGAAATTTCATTTCAAAGGGAACTGTACCCTATCGGAGAAAAAAGAGAAGGGAATCATTAGTCCCTCGGGTGATAGGATGGAAGAAAGCACACATAATTTTATTGATGGCTCCGGAAGCCGTGTTTGTTTATAATTCCCAAAGAGGGGCCATTCAGAGGGTCGGCCATGAGGAGGGGGCAGCCCACTGAAAGCAAGCCATAAAATATTACGAAATAAGCGCCTTTCAAGTCTCCAACTTTAGAGCCAAGCGTCGATTTTTCACTAAAGTAGAAGCCGGAGGGGCGGCTTCAAAAGCTGAGGTTGAAAGCGCTCCTTGTTGTAAATATAAGAGGAGGGGTGCTATCAAACATCAAGTCCACCATTTTACATTGTTAGACCAGGAACTATCATTATCACAATCCTTTTCCTAAGTTCAGGATTTAAAATAATGTTGTATTCATTTATTTTTTATAAATTTACAAAGATAATTTTTTATGCATTTGAAAAAATCTATATATATCACATACGCGCACACACACACACACACACAAACATAAGGGTCAAATATATATAGATTGTCAGTTGAGTTTGTATAACAAAGGATCCTTTGCCATCTCATGTATGTATTCGATTGGCTGGACCTATGATATCCTTATCGTCTCAAGTAAACAGAAACGAACGCGTTCTATGTGCTTTTTCATGAGTGAAATGATCGTTTTCGATTCCAAACCCTAGAACACTTGGAACGCTTGTAATTTTGTATGGACTTTTAATACCTTAGAAGATTTGACTATCGGGTGCATTTTATCTGGATTGCCTTAAATTTAGATCCTCAGAGTATGTATTACTATTACATATGTATTGTGTGTTAAAGCAATGCTCCTTTAGAGTATGTAATAACCGCAAAACAATCAACGTCAATGTAGTGTACCCTGAAGTGAAACATTAGGACTAATGGTTCATAAATAAGGGGACAAATTTTAAGAGGGATGTATCAGTGTCATACAAGTCGCACATACAGATTCAAAACAATGAACCGCAGGTCAGTTTTTTACGTTTTTATATCTTTATTTACCTGACGAATTCTGGGCATTACTGACTAAATAAGCTAATTAGCCCAAATGAACAATGAATAACGATGAACAATATTGGATCACCAGAAAGGCTGAGGAATAAATAAGAACCTGTCTAGTGTCATAGCTGATTCAATAAATTGGTTAACTATGTATTCATTCTCACCTAAGTGGTTTTATGGTAAATTAATAACAGTATATTACACAAATTAGGTGTTGTTATGATATAATATGCTAGTAGAAATTGTTTTAAGTAGGTGGAACAAACCACATACACATAAAGGCTTTGTACTGGATCGATTTGTTTCATTATTTGAAAATTTTCTATATCTCAGTTAAATAGATCCAAAAATAAGTCTCTTATTAAAATAAAATGGTGAAGGGATGGGAACTACATTTTGAAAATTAAAATTAAAATCGATAAATAATTTTTAATTATAGTTCTTTTGAACTGACAGAAAATTAATTCAAATAATTTATAAGAGAAATATAAAGTAATAGCAACCTTTTCTTGAAAAAAAACAATGGTAAATTTAAATTCTGTTAGTTCAGGTTAAAGTAAAATATCGGCTAGGCCTGTATTCGGTACGCAAAAATGATAAAATAAAAGAACGGTAAAGATCACTTTTTTATTTATATTGAAACAATTTTAATTCTCTAATTAAGAAATCATCTTCATACGACACACTATTGGCCTGCTGAATGATTTGAAAATTTTCAAGGAGATCGACTTTTTACATTCAATTCTTGAATGTTGTTCCCATTAATTATTAGATCTTCTTATTCAAAATATCTGGGGAAAATTCAAAATCCCCATTCCTTCTGGGAATGGTTCGTTAAGCACGGAGGTTTGGGAAGAAGTAATAGTATAGAATAAATATGATTGCTACGCCTGAGGCTGATTGATGGGGAGACTAATGAATAAAATCGAAGCCCGAGGCAGCGAATTTACGATTCGCCTCTACGCTAGAGATATAGATTTCCTACGAGTGATCGATACAGCACTTCCTTGATTAACCCTTAATGAATGAAGCAATACACAACGTTAGCGTATATCAATATTATTTTCGCGGTAGGCCCGAGCCGGAAATTCTGTATGACACCTGCTGAAAATCGTTTGTCTCTGCTTGGGAAGACAAAGATTTCCAAATAATTTTGGTGTTTTAGGGTGCCTAAGAGCCTAAACGCATGGAAGCTGCAAACAGCAGAGAATGGGAAGAGGGTGGTCTGGTTTCGGTCAGGTAGTCTTTAAATAGAATTAAATTTGTTAACCTGAACTTTTACATTCCGGCCAGATAATCAATCTGAAATTCAGGTCTTCTCCAATGCGTAGGAATAATGAAGGGATAGAATTACGTGTGAATTCTGTCAGCTAAATCATGGCTAAATGACAATAAAAAGTGTCTTGCTAATTCGCTAAATAGATTATGATTCAAAATCCATTAATAGTCAATAAAAACTTGACAACAAGTTAGTTATTGCCCTTAGTGAAATATAAATGAAATTCTTTAAATTTAGTTTTCATTGAGGATTATTTTATATATCCTAATATCCATGAGTTAATTTGACAACTTAATTTCTAGTATTCGTAAAGCTTAAGGAACTTTGTATAAGAGATTTAAGTAAAATTACAATTATATGTTAGTAAAGAATCCATTTAATATATTAATGAAGCCAATAAATGAAATAATTCAATTAATAATTTTTAAATGGAATAAACGGCAATTATTTTACCACTTTGATCCGCACTTTGTCATTTTATGAAATATGTAACAAGAAGAATAAAATATTTTGCTAATAATTGATAACGTTGCCTTTTATCGGTAAATGACCTCTTCAATCAAATTTTATCGTGTCATTTCGTCCGCTGTTTATGGCAGCTTTACAATGATGTAATTCAATTTACAATATATAATATATACATAATATATCTTAATTTATTTTTCATTTCTGTTCTTGTTCAAATGCATTCTGTTTTGCGCACATATTTAATTGTGATTGTGTGAAATTGTAACACCCAGGTGTGATTTAATCACCGTTCAAATTTTTCCGTAACCTCTGCAAGAGGACAGTTGTATTCTTGAACTACAATTATAATTACATATTCCGAATACCCCATTCCCCTCCTTACTCCTAAAAAAAACAAAACACTTGCGATGTAACATTCTACTGTCTGGTAGTCGCAGCAGTAAATAACATCCAACATTTTTTTCGAGTGGATGATAAGATTACTCAGATTACTATCATGTTGAATCAGATGTTCTATAATGCAGTATGCTTGGGCGTATAGATGTTATCTTATACACCGCAAAAATTCCTAATCATTAATCTGCCCTCCTTGCTCCTAAAAAAAACAAAACACTTGCGATGTAACATTCTACTGTCTGGTAGTCGCAGCAGTAAATAACATCCAACATTTTTTTCGAGTGCAATGATAAGATTACTCAGATTACTATCATGTTGAATCAGATGTTCTATAATGCAGTATGCTTGGGCGTATAGATGTTATCTTATACACCTCAAAAATTCCTAATCATTAATCTGCCCTCCTTGCTCTAATTAGAGATTTCTAAGCTATCTTGGCTTCCCACCTCAATTGTAAAAGTTCTTCCCAAAGACCTGTAAGAATATCTTGAAAATATGCCAAAACTATTTGATAAATGAATAATATTAATCAATACTAGTTTTTAGTGCAAGGAAACAGAATAAAAAATCCATCTGTCCTAGCCAGGAGTCGAACCTGGATCTTCTGCTATCCGGGCCGGTGTATTTACCAATTATGCTACCGGGACCAGTCTGATAAGTTATTAAATTCCCCGCACTAGTGTCGAGATAATATTTATAAAATCAAAATTTAAAAGTAAATAAAGAGTCATTTAAACAACTTGACAATGTCAGCTCCTCCGAGCATAAGACGATATATTCGTCGGCCTCGGAGGATAGACTCTCGACACTAGTGCGAGGAATATAATAACTTATCAGACTGGTCCCGGTAGCATAATTGGTAAATCCACCGGCCCGGATAGCAGGAGATGCAGGTCCGTGTCCTGGCTGGGACAGTTAGATTTTTTATTCTGTTACCTTGCACTAAATATTAGTAAAATTTACGTGGGATTAAATACAGAAAAAATTAGTATTTATAAATAATAATCAATCAATAAATACTCGTTAGAGTTAATTTAAAATTGTAAACAACAATACATTTCTACATATGTAAAATATAATAACCTTCCTCATAACATTCTAATTCCGTTTAAGGCCTTGGGTTCCATCATGCACTACGGCTCGCAATGTGTGAGCGTATGAGTTCGAGAAAAGAACTTCTATATAATTCAGCGACTATTAATGATATAATTAGTAAACCTATGCAACTTTTAGGGGGAATCAGTAACCTGAAAGGTATGATTCCTTAGAGAAATAACTAATATCATATTTGTAATCGGTTTATAATTAATACTAACTTATTTATTTTTAAAATTATGATAAATAATAAAGTCCTTGAGATTTTTCATAAGGATTCTTTTATGTAAAATTTTAGTTTATATTTTGAGTTTAACAGGGGAATATGGAGAAGTGCGGCATATGATTGAGGGTCTCCCCACATGACTGACTACAAATTTGGCTAATTCACTGACTCTTTTCCCCTCTCTCTCACCCCCAATGGAAATCGCTCACTTGAATCAGTTCTGTTAAAAATAATGGAGAAAATAATTTAAAAATACTACACTCCTTTTGCTTTTTCCCTTTCTTTGCTCCGTAAATTATTTAACTTATCTCACTAAAGTATTTTTTTTAGCTCCCAAAAGAAATTAAATTTTGGTTAAAATATTTTATACACTTTTTTTTAGAATAAATATTTTTTTAAAAACTAAATAAATATGAATACGTAACATAATTGGTAAATATAATTGTCTAAAATGATTTTGAACCTCTTTCATAATTTAATTTACAAAACTTGATGTATCCAAATTCACATTTAAATCACAAAGCAAATTTAATACTTTCTCAATTTTTTACATTTTTTTTTTTTTTCAATGAAAATGTAGCTAAAATATCAACCATTGATTAATTATGTTTCAAATAATTTAAGATTTCAACTAAGATTCCTAATCACCAAAATTTGAAAAAAATGTCTTCTAAGACATTTATAGAGTACGTCTTGATAACAGCTCAATTTTACTGACGTATGTAAAATTATTAAATACTCTGGACAATTTCAGACAGCACGGTAATCTAGGAAATTAATTAGAGTTTAATACAATAAACTAAAATAACGGGTAAAAGTTAATCATGAAAAGTAGAACAAACAGATTTATGTTTTTCAAATTAACTCATCAATTATTGGCTCATAAAAAGTTTTAAAGGAAGCTCTGTAATCTTCAATGAATTCCAACTATCCGGAAACTTTATTGTCGGGATATAAAATCTGATTTGTCGTAAGAACTGTAGCCGGTTTTCAATAAAATTGTTCTAAATAAAGCGAGGGAAGTTGTAGAGAGCTACTTCCTACACCCTCATCTTGTGGGCTTTATTCCCTCAAAGGAACGTAGTAAAATGGAATCCCCACCCTACGTGATAATGGGGATGTTAACACGACTCATTCCAACCTGGGGGCTATAAAACCAACTTAAAGGAAGGCAATAATGGGCCAACGCCTTGTTCTCCTTCTCCCGGCAGAGCAAACAGATTAAAGACGTGCGACGACAAGTTACCCCCCACCCCCCTTCTTTATATTACATAAAGAAATTGTTTGCTCACATAAGAAATGTTTACTCTTATAACGCCTTTATATTCCCTCTTCACATAATGCTGACAACTTCTGTAATAATAACTTACCGAATCTGTGAAATCATTCAATTCCCCCAGAGGTTTTTATGTAGAAAAAGCCTAGTTGAATAAGAAATAATACAATTCCTTCCAAAAATCTTTAAATCCCTTATGTAAATTTGCAAACTCAGAAACATTTTCTGCTTTTTTTTATTATCTTGGTATTTAAAGTAACTTTGAAAAAGACAAACACTAAATACATTGAATTTTATTTGTTAAGCTCTAGCACATAGTCTATATTTTGTATTTTATACTTATGTTAACTAGTAATTTTTTAGCTGAGAAATACGCTTTTCCCATGTAATTTCAATAAGTTCATCGCACAGTAATAAATTACGTAAATCAATAATTTTCATAATAATTTGTGTTAATTTTTCTAAGATTGTTTTACTGAATTTTGGGTAATAACTAAAACCTATAAAATTCCTTGTATGAAATACTCTCGTAAAATACGCGGTAGGTTTTGGGGGGGCAATTAGACTTGCAGAGACAAAAAAATATAGATTTTGCAGAAAGAGAGAGCGAGAGAGAAAGAGTGAGTGAGAGAAGAGTTTTAAGTCGAGCTTTCGCGAATTATGTGATGGCTTCTTCAGGGCTGAATGGAGATGATGGTTACTCCTTTCATTCCTAGAGAAGTCAGTACAGGATGCGCGATAGCTTGACAAAAAAAACAACTTAATGTTATTGGAAAAACCGGAAGAATTTTAGCAGGTTCACCTTAAGAACATCAAGCTATTCACGTTAGATGTATAAACAGGACCTTACAAAATAAGTAAAATTTCAAATCATTTGATTAATTTATTAATTATTTCTGTTGTCAGTGCCATATTAAAGGCACCTGGCAGATTTAAGAGAAGACGACCAATGATGGAATTTTCTTTCGTCTTTTACTCAAACCGAATCCTTTTGCGCTTCTAAATCGTTATGAAAGAAACGGAATTGTAAATGACCTTGTTTCCATGGCCCCCCGTGGGGTTGGCATTGGAAGTCCATTGAATGGATTTTGGTGACTGATGTGATCCGAATGGTACGGACAAAAGTAAATCAGTGGGAGGAGCCGGCCACCCCGGCATTACCTTTCTCTGTAACAAATTATTCGGCGGCGGGCGCCGGAGGGGCAACATCTGCCCAAGGCGGCTGGGGCCAGCAATGCCTCTAACAAAGCTCTAGTCATGAATATAACATCGGTCTTCATCTGGGCCCCCTCCCCCGCTGGCCTCCGCCCTCAACCCCTTCCTCGAGATGAATTACCGTTGTGTTGTGGGGCTTGTGAGAGGGGTTTCGCGACCGGATTCCCTAGCCACCCACATCCCCTTCCTCACCTGGCCTAAGGCAAAGCACCGCTCTGACATTCTTGTAGAACGCGCTAAACTTTCCTACCCTTCACTAACAACCAGCCTTCATTAGGCTAATCTTTCCCCAGTCGAGATGATACATTTGCATTATGGTGAAGTATGCCACCACTTTGAAAGATTTACACAGAGGCAGTCTTCAACAATTCATTCATTATTCCATCAAATTTAATAAATAAGTTCAAAATAATTAAAACCCCATATCTAAATACACTGTGCAGAATGTAGAAATGCAACCATAATGCAGAATCTAAGAAAGTTAGTAAATATAACTGCATTTTAATTGTAAAAATAATCCTTTTAAATTTGAATTTGGCGTAAAACATTATCAGCAATAATTTGATGTAAAACATTACCAATATATTTCAAATGGAAAACATAAAACTTACTGACATCTATAATAAATAAAAACATTTTATTAACTAACCAGTGTTCAAACTCAGAAGATGACTAGGAACCGAAAAAAAGCTTTTCATAAGGCATAAAAAAATAAGAGTAATTTTACGGTATAAATATAGAAAGTTTGATACAAAATGGTATCTTATACTTGCACAATAGAGCATTGATTTTTTTTCTTCACTAATGTTACTTAATAAGTAATAATTGTTAAAAATTAAAGAAAATGAAATGAACTAAACATAACTTTTACCTTTGTAGTTTCTTATTTTTACATATAAGGGTAAACTAATATACTTATAGCAAATAAAAAATNAGCGGACGATATATTTAGTTTAGAGGAGTAATGAAACTGCACATAAATTTGATTATTGATAACAAAAAAAAACAACTAAATTTAGCCGCTTCACAGCTAAATGAAACAGCTAGTAATTGAGTACAAAAGATGCAAGTGGTAGGATAAAAAAAATCTTACAACCTCAGCCGGGACTCGAACCCGGGTCCTGCTTTCCAGGTAGTTATGCTAACCATTGCACCACCGAGGCAATGGTTAGCATAATTTCCTGGAAAGCAGAAGACCCGGATTAAAGTCCCGGCGGAGGTAGTAAGATTTATTTATTTTATTTCCCTGCATTTCTTTTATAAACATTTAAGGCTCATCTTAACTTTTACGAGTAAGAAGCACGTTTTATAAAATTATAATACTATCCACAGAATATTAATGTACTTTTTTTTTTTTTTTGTGAGCTATATCAAAACTTAAACATTAAAACAAAAATAACTAATATCGAGGATCAAAATTACAATTTACAAGTTTAAAAATGTATTTGATTTATAAATAATGGTATTTAACAATGCACTAGAATTGACTGACTTTTCAAGGAATTTCTATAAAATATTTTTTTCTTGTAGCCATTCATAAAAGTTTGCAGCTGTATGAAAAAAAAAAAAGGAGAACAGGCAACTAAATTTTGAAATGCTTTTGAAGCTTGAAACAATGCCTCATTCATATATTAATATATTCCAAGTATTGAGCCATCATATATAGAAGAATTAAGCAATATTCAAATGAATGTATTTTTTTTATTACAAAATTCAATAAAACTATAATGAGTATTGCTGTTTGAACCCTTAGAACAATATGATGCCTTAAAAAAAAAATTTTTTTCAATCAAGTGGATATAAATTTCGTTTCTAAAATGAACAATATTTTTTTTTTTCATATAAGATAAAAATATATTGCTATCTAAAATTCCAAACAAAGCTTATTATCGTCTGGCCAATGGAAGGCAAGAGCATTTCTGTTTTAGTAATTTTACAATCCCAGTGAATATTCATGTAAAGTATACCTGACAAGAGGTCGTGAATATTCAAACAATTGCGGCTGGAGCATGTATCACAAATTTCATAATCTAAATTTCACTTTTACGGCCAAAACAGCTGATTGAAATCAGCAGAATTGAACAATAACTTGTATGAGTATGTGGGTTTCATTATTTAATGCACACAGATTCGCTCCCTGCAACCTACCTGATTAAATAATATCCATACATTCCGTCATACTAAAATTCTATACTCGAATGTAAAATGCAGTTTATCTCTTCTCATACAAAAACATTGTATTATAAAAAAAATTGTAATTTCATATTATAAAAAAATACTTTAGTATGAGTACCGAAGAGTAGTTGGTGATTATAATGTTTAAAACTTATGTGAAGGGTCTTGGTGTAAACATGGGTCACATGTTTGAATCTCACGAATGACGTTCCTACCGATTCAGCCGAGGGCTTCTTCTTGTGTGGGAGAGGAATATATGAAAGAATGCAAAGGAGTTATAAAAGGACGAACCTATTTATATTTTGTGCAAGCTAGAAAGGATACTTTTCTTTTAATTCAGAAAAATAACCCAAATTAATATGATCTACAATAAATTAGTTATTCATTCAAGAATAACTAACTAGTTTTATAATCATAGTAATATTTTGGTTTTTATTGATCAAATTAATTTTAGGATATAATTTTTGAATATTTTTTACATTATTGCATTACTATTTTACATTATTAAAGTTCTATTCAATTATTATTGCCTTTTCATGGCTTCTAAAACTTCTATTAGAGAAAATAAGAAACGAAAGTAAACACACTGAGTCGTAAAATATTCTAAATTTTAATTTATATTTTCCAAGACCTTAATAAAAAGAAAAATGTATTTTTTTAAATTATTAACTGCCATACTTTTCTAAATTAAACTATGAGTGTCTTTATTTCCTTTTTGGAAGTGTCACTCAATCAAAAGAATAAACTACCGAACTTTAGGCTTGTAAGTCAAGTCTATTTGTGTTTGCAGAATTAACTATGTTCATGTGTGAAGGTACACAAATTTTCTGCTTTGTTTAAAATATTTTTACTATGCAAACACCAATTAAATGTTAAACTTTTCTTAGAATACTTTACTATCCGAGTAAATGTTAAAATTTTCTAGTTTGTCTGGAATACTTGTACTATTCAAGTATCTATTAAAATTTTCTACTTTGCTTCGAATAATATTACAATCCAAGTACATATTAAAATTTTCTACTTTCTTTGAAACACTTATACTATCCAAATACCAATTAAATGTTAAAATTTGCTTCGAATACATGTACTATCCAAGTGCCTAATAAAATTTTCTGTTTATACTTATTGTGCTACATGGATCCCCAATTATAAAATATGTATACTTGGTCTGTGTTTTTAAATATTAGAAAATTACTTAATATATGTACACTTATACATTTACAGATTAAAAAAAAATTTTCATGCTAGGATTGAGTTTGAAGAAAGGGAAAAAAATTCTTATTTTAAACAGTAATTAAAATTAAAAAATAAATAAATAAGAAAACAAGAGAAAAATAATTTTTATTATGTATGTTGTAATCATGCTATAGAGTGTTTCAAATATAAAATTCTATTTTATATGCATTTTTACATTTTTTTCTTAGAATGGGACGGTAACTCTATTTAGTAGCTAAATATATAAAATAAAATCTGTGCCATCTTTATTACAGTGAACGCATTCCAAAGAGTCGTTCATGTCGTTTAGACCAAAGGATATCCTCATACATACATTTTTTTTTATTCAAGGAGAAAGAGGATGAATTACGCGCAGAAACTTGGAAGTCCTCTAAAAGGTTCTGTACAATGGGAATAAATTAATAAAACTATCTTGGGGGGGGGGGGGTAGCCAGACAAGGAGATAAATCTAGAAGCTATCTTCCCTCTCTCACCAACAACGTCACTCATATTTCCAACTTTATCAGTTCGAACTACCTCTCTGACAGAAGCAGATAGAAAAACAAAGACCGGCTATCGCTCAGCCCGGATCGCATTTATATTTCTTTCCCGGCTACAAATAATATTTACACGAGATTTATACCGGGTCTTCGGCATTTGTGGAACAGGGGCTGAATAAACTAGGATTTCCCGTCATATATTGGGCTAGGCATAAATGAGAGTGAATGACGATGTATACTTTTCATATTGGTAATCGAGAGAGAAATTAGTGTAAAAGATACAGTAATAAAAATATAACACCTGATAAAACACTAAATATTCATAAATATATATTCCTTGATAGACGTTTTTTGTCAAAATGTTGTAGATCACAAATTTAAAAAAAAATCTATTTCGTTCCTATTGTATTCAACATACTTTCTCGAAATTCATAGAAAACTTGGGACATCAATATTTTAAATTTTGGCCTTAGTCTAAAAAACTAATCCTCTTCAACTGTCCTCAATAAAAATTAAAGCCTCAAACTGTTTTCAATATAAGGCCTAAATTCCATATTTAGTTTATGCATTTTAAAAATAAAACTACCCGTCAAACATTCGTCATTACATTCTTAAATAAATCCCTTAATATGCTTATATATTTTCTACTATCTAGATATA
>KZ808773.1:56595-67669 GCA_000696205.2 Oncopeltus fasciatus
CAGAGGTTACATCTCTAGGAGAACTTTGAGGAAGTGACCCTGTTAACGGGTCAGTCAACCCCCGCCCCCCGCCACCTTCTCACGGTTTCATAGATCAGAAGATTCCCTGAACTAACGCATAACAGCTCAGTGACTCTTGAGCCGTTCTCTTTTCCGGTTCAGTTGACAAGATTCACCTGGTAAGAATTGACAGGAGGATGTCTTTGTATGCTTGACCTCTGAATTACCCAAATACGGGTTTCTTTCGCAGTTCTTCCTCAGTAACAACAAGTAAGCAGAGGTTTTATCTCTAACGGGTCAATCAACACTTTCCCCCCTCATAGTTTTTGATGATTTTGCTCGTTGGAGTGTTGACGGACTATAAAATATAGAGTATCTCTTCACTTCTCACTGACGAAGGGCGAGAGATCCCCGAAAATTTTGCTCCTTGTGATATTTTCTTTTTGTGTGTGCACTGCACTCTCTATCCCATTTGTNTAGATTTTCTGTAAGGAAATCAAGCTATTCTTGTTGATCCCTGATACGACTCTGAACACCCTGAATTTCTGAAGTAAAGAAGCTAAATTCGGTATTAAAGCTTATTTTGCATACCATTGGATGAGTTCATAGTTAAAATTGGTTGAAGGGGAGTATAGAGGAAGACCAAATTGAAAAATGAACAGCATTGTAATGCCAGAACGTACTGTGTCGAAAACCTAATTTTCTAACAATTTCATTCTATAAGATTTTTACATAAGTGCATATTTTATTATTAGAAAATGAAACACACACATCTGCGATATATAGCAATCAAGAACAAATGGGATAGAGAGTGCAGTGCACACACAAAAAGAAAATATCACAAGGAGCAAAATTTTCGGGGATATATATATATATACATTACAAAAAGGGAGATAACTTCTCTAAGTTTTCTAAGTGATAAAACTTCTGCCTATAAATTCAATGAATATATCATTCAGTAAAGTTTTGGTTTCGGAATCCCGGGAAACGGTATAATCAATTTGGTTATATTTCAATTGAAGCATATAAAGCAGTTTTCTTAAATTATTCAATACACTATCTCAAGACTAGCAAGATCTTTTCAGGGATAAAAAAAAAGGTTAACAGTTTATGAATAACTCTTGTACACATACCTACCTATAAAACCTACTTATGGTGGCAGGCAAATTCAAATAGATTGATACTAAAAATCAATTGGTAATTTACTGACTGGTTTTGAGATAAATAGGTTATGTTCACGTACGTTTCCACGGTCCTCAGACATATTTACCAATACCTCTTACGGGTTCAACCGTGTCTTGGAGTTTTTAGGTGCCATGCTTTCGCACATCGTGTGATGGCTTCTTCAGGGCTGAATGGAGAAGTATTATTCTCTTGTCATACCTTCCATTGTCCAGACCAATGAAGACTCATTGGTTTCTGCAAACCATCTGTTGGCGAGCGCTTTCGGACATTGTCCATCTTCTGGACTGAGTGACATTGAACGCATGTATTCGGCCAGAAGATGGACAATGTCCGAAAGCGCTCGCCAACAGATGGTTTGCAGAAACCAATGAAGACGGACAATGGAAGGTATGACAGTTCTATATTCATTGGTGGTAGAAATAACCCTTTAGATTATTTATTATTCTCTTGCTTGGCACCTAAAAACTCCAAGACAAGGTTGAACCCGGAAAAAGTATTGGTAAATATAAATAGGTTATTTACAAGAATTTATTTTTACTCAGTCGAAGTCTATTTCTGAATTAGTACGATTATCACAGACGAATATACTTTTTGCTGAGAAATATAAGTCCACAGTTACAAATCAGTATATTCGTGTAGCTTGTTTCAAAAAACTTATTTCAGAAGAGTATGACTGATGCAGTGCGATACGTCCTTGCTACACAGCTCCGATATAGAAGGGTACGTTTCGGTGTAGATTAATCACAGTGAAAAGCAATGTCACATGGAAATTCAATGATAGGAAACGCCCATACATCACCTTTTTACATTCCTGTCGTTAGCAGTAGCGAGCCTACTATATCATGCTGAAATGCATTCCGAACTTTGAGTCAGCTAAGAATTTTTGAAATTATTTTTCAAGTTCGTTTTTTTTTTTCTCTCAATTTTTTAAAAATAATTTAGTGCGTGAGGGAGGGAAGTAACCTGTCCACGGCAGGTCTCTACCGGACCCCCTGAATCCCAGCTTACCTTCTAAAACTTCGTCGGTTACCACTTTAGCGCTAAATTCACACACCTTCGCTAAAATATTTTCCTCTGCTAATCGTAGATAACTTTTTACTGGACTTCGAAGGAATCTGAAGGGGCAGTCAGTAATTTTAGTCAATTTTTTTACATAATAATTTAATAATAATAGTGTTATTGGCAACCGGTTTTGGTGTCAACACGCCATTATTAAATACCCCAGAGTGTCATAAGATGGAGCTCTCCTTTCAGTATCACAAAACGAGTGATTTTGGGAGAGACCTTCATTCACGACACTGTGTTGCCTGTTGATGCTATTTTGACATCGAAACTGGTTTTCAATAATATAGAATTTAGCAGGAAAGACAGCCTATATATAATCTCTAATGTTATCTATTATCATGAAATCTCCAGAGAAAAAGAAGTATACAAATAAATTTTAGTGCTACACTGAATAAGCTTTTCTTCCTAAGTGTATGTCCAAAGACTGGGACTCGGTAAGAAGATTACTTCTCTAGGGGGTAAACACTGAAATTTGGACATATCTGTTAGTGTGAGGCCTTTTATGTAGACTATAGGTTGAAGTGTAATGCAGACTCTTATCAACCTAGGCTTGCATCACTCATTTGCACACTATTTAATTTAGTGCAAATATAAGAATAGTCTAATCGTCACTCTAATCGTAACTAAACCAAATAAAGTAGGGTGTTGATTTGAAAGGTTTACACATAAAAATTGCTTGCAAGATTTCGTCAAGTGATACATTTAATGAGTCTTACCATATGACTCTATAATGATAATGATAAATGTTTATGTGAAAAAAAATTCTCTTAATCCATGATTTACTATTGAAGAAATTATAATTATAAATGAGTAAACACACACAGAGATAAACCTTCTGTCTATGGATGCTTTGAATGTATCATTCAGCAAAGTTTAGGGGTCCCGGGCAATGATATAATCACTTTGGTATTATTTCATATTTAAGCATATAAAGTAGCCCTTTTTCATATATCAGTACATTTTCTACAAAATGTTTTGGATGGAAAATCTTTTCAGGGAAAAAACCTCATGTAGTACTTGTGTGCTCATGGCAAGACCTCAGGCACATACATCTTGCATACTCATACACAGACTCGAATCTGGTAGTTTTTTCAGTAGCAGTCTAACTCCCATCTACCACTAGCCTTGGAGAACCTGTGATTTTCTGATGAGATTTACGCCCCACGATGAGTTGTCACCTTTTGACTGAAGGATCTCATTAAATTGGGGGTCCTTTGACCTTTTTCGTATCCAGAGCAACGCCAGTGCGATACTCGTCGTCCCTCAGAAGGGAGTGCACTAACCTCCAACTGGCATACAAGCGCAACGAGAATAGCGTACACCGATGGGGAAAAATGGAACAAACAGTTGAAATAAAGGACTAAGGGGACAGAGATTCCAAACCAAGGCTTTTTAACATGTGAGTCTCACGAGACATCCACTACACTCTGGGCTTTTCTCACACACATATACAAGGTTTGCGTTATAATTAGATTATTTTAATTAGTCATGTTAAAAAGTGTAAAATATAGACTAAACATCATTTCTTGTATTAGTAATTACTATCTGCAAAACTTCAACCAAAACAAATATACTTTCTATAAAATCATATGCCATCTGAAAAGACTTAAAAATGTTTCTGTTTGCTGCCTCTCAGAAAATACAATTCCTTGAAGAGAATAAAAGAGAAAACGCAGTAATAATGGCTCTCTAAAACATAGAAATGATATAAAGATTTTAAGCTGAGTGCGTATGCCAAAACAGAATTTTAGAACAAAGTAACTAACTATTGCTTTATATCGCTAAGATTATTTTTACTCTGTTTTTCCTCTTTATTCTCTTTCTTTCTCCAACCGTTCGGAAAAATATAAACCAATTCCATTCTTATTGGGGGACGTGGAAGGATTTTAAAGAGTTGGACTAACACCCATTCAAATCAATGTAAGAAGAACCCATTTTCGTCCACACCTCCAGCCATGCAATTTTAAAGCTCAAAACGGGGCATAATCCGCTCTGATCTTGCACGATTGCCTTTAGACCTTATGTTTTTTCATTAGTCCAATGAAACTTAAAGGAAAGAAAGGGCCGAAGACGCCTAAACGCTTTTCGATAAATGGGGCATAAAGGGAATCCAATTTGGTAAGGGCTGGTTGTCCATGAAGAAAACGGGGGATGTTCCAGAGAGAGCGGCTGGAGAAGGAGAAAAGGCTGAGCTGAATGGTAATTGTTCCAGCAGATTTTATTCATTAATTTGTTTACTCGGCTTGAAAAAGGGGCAGAAGATTCAGGGACTATACCACCAGAATATCTTACACCAAACCTCTCCATTCTAAAATTACGACGAGCAGTTCAATCTTAAGCACACTCTGACAGTTTTTATAATTATGAAGCGTATAAAGGATTTGTTCTACTGTAAGAAAAACATATGTGTGCACTGCGTGCCAACTTGTTATCTTACCTTTATCAAATTGAATTTTTTGTTAGAAATCAGGCAGTAATATTTGTAATACTAGTCCGGAAAGCAGGATATCCTGGTTCGAGTCCCGGCTGGGGTAGTAAGCTTTTTTATTTTATTCCCTTCCATTAATTGTAACTAATTGTTTAAGTTTACATTTACGATTCGAGGTGCTCTTTTACCATACATATCGAACTACCCTGAATCTATTTTAATTTAAATAATGTGAAGTATTATGTTAATTATAGCAGTCATGAGAATTCGGAATCGATTTTTCGTCTAATCTTTACTTCTCAGAGTCCCTTATATTTATTCTTAACCGATCCATTGCCTCACCATATTTGAAATTTTATGATCACCGCTATCATAATCGTAATTAAAAGTATATTAAACACTTAAAAAAATGAACATTAATAGAAATAAAAATTTAATACGTATAAACCTTGTAGGCTGGGGGGCCAGGCTGGCTCAGGGTGTCCGTACGGGTCTCGCAATCCTGACGCCGCGGGTTCAAATCCCGCCCAGGTCAATCTTTTATATATAATAAAGAAGGGTTATTATTATTTCTACCACCAATGAATATAGAACTCTCATACCTTATATTCTCCGTCTTCATTGGTTTCTGTACACCATCTCCCGTTGGTTAGCCGTTAGCCAACAGGAGATGGTGTACAGAAACCAATGAAGACGGAGAATATAAGGTATGAGAGTTATAATAAAGAAGCTTGTCCTGAGCCATGGGTGTTTAAAAAGGGGTGGCAACCTGTAGATAGCCCCTCCCTCCAATGACCCTAAGTGGTTGCAAGGGAGGCTAATACAGCAAAAAAAAAAAAAAAAAAAAAAAAAAAGTATTTGAAGTCAATTTTATTTGATAAAATGTAAAAGAAGCGGAATATTACCTCTTAACTAATGGTGTAAGTATTGATAAAGAAGTAAATTATTCAATTCAGATACACAATTTTTAAGAAAAAAAAAATCAATTGAGATCCAATCTTAAGACTAAGAAGAAATTTGTTTTGAATTAGCACTAGCTTGTCATCTTAGTCCATTTTAGTTTCTATTTTTTTTTTTTTTTAAGCGAAGTGTTGTTATTATTTTCATTTACTTTCTACAATTTAGCGGCAATTTGACTTTTTGGGCAGTGGTTTAGTGGGGCAGAGTTCTTCACCTCGGTTATTAGGGTATCGATTCCGGGGGAGGTGGTTGGTTTATTTTAAGTAGCTTGGGGTTCCATGTCGCCCCGCCATTAGGTGGGCGACTCGGAGAGACCTCTTGCTATAACAGGGCTCTAATCAATGAATGCGAGAACAAAACGACGGAGTCCTTCTTCACCCCCAAGTTATCGCCTACTTAGGGGATGATCCTCTTTCGCCCTTATGTTCCCATTCGCATTCCATTAATAACTTCCCTACTTCCAGGTTGCACACCCCTTTTGGGTTAACTGGCTTGAGATGTTCTTCCGAAATTGTATGGTGTATGACAAGGATGGCGTATTAAACTGGTGTCAATATACTCTTCTTTTTCGCTTCAAGGAAAAAAACAGTACAAACAATTCAGTGTCCGCCACTAAATTGACCACAGGTTCATGTAGTAATATTATTACATTAATTCTTTAATATAATAATATTAACATATTATATTTCAGATATTAATTTTCTTCAACGTAATGTATAATAATAGGCAATATGAAATATTATAGTTTAATTTTGCTGTGTATAATATAGAATACAATTATATTTGTGATATTACATTCAAATAGCATGATATAAACTTCTATTATTGTGAATTGTAAATATTAAAAGATATAAAGTTCGAATGAACGCAGAGATTATTAGTAGAGAATTCATTGGGGTTAGGTCTAGGTTGATTGATTAAAAAATACAATTTAAATAAATGAATTTTTTATTATCTTACATTTTAAGCCCCCTTTATGACCGTTGAAATACCATGTCATACAGCCCTGAAACTTCGGCAATTAATAAAAAATCAATTTCTTTAAATTGAATTTTTTTTTATAAACCATGACCGAACCCTCAAAACTCACTACTTATTAAATGCTATATAGTGCAAGAGAAAACAAAAGTCTGCTTACGGCTCACTCTTAAATTCCAGTGGGATTGGATAAACTGCCATCATTGGCCATCTATTTAGGGTTAGGCACATTAAGCCATCATCATTGGCCATGTTCTAAGGGCTAGGCATATCTGTGGCATTAGAGAAGGGGAGCCGGCCCTGAAAGGAAGCGACAGTTTAGTCCTGTAATTGTGAGGCCTTTGGTGTACGCCGCCTTGTGAGGGTTGGGGCCTGCACACACGGGAATCACATACAGCCGGCAAAGATCAAGTGCCATCATTGGCCATCTATTTAGGGTTAGGCACATTAAGCCATCATCATTGGCCATGTTCTAAGGGCTAGGCATATCTGTGGCATTAGAGAAGGGGAGCCGGCCCTGAAAGGAAGCGACAGTTTAGTCCTGTAATTGTGGGGCCTTTGGTGTACGCCGCCTTGTGAGGGTTGGGGCCTGCACACACGGGAATCACATACAGCCGGCAAAGATCAAGTGCCATCATTGGCCATCTATTTAGGGTTAGGCACATTAAGCCATCATCATTGGCCATGTTCTAAGGGCTAGGCATATCTGTGGCATTAGAGAAGGGGAGCCGGCCCTGAAAGGAAGCGACAGTTTAGTCCTGTAATTGTGGGGCCTTTGGTGTACGCCGCCTTGTGAGGGTTGGGGCCTGCATTCACGGGAATCACATACAGCCGGCAAAGATAAACTGCCATCATTGGCCATCTATTTAGGGTTAGGCACATTAAGCCATCATCATTGGCCATGTTCTAAGGGCTAGGCATATCTGTGGCATTAGAGAAGGGGAGCCGGCCCTGAAAGGAAGCGACAGTTTAGTCCTGTAATTGTGGGGCCTTTGGTGTACGCCGCCTTGTGAGGGTTGGGGCCTGCATTCACGGGAATCACATACAGCCGGCAAAGATAAACTGCCATCATTGGCCATCTATTTAGGGTTAGGCACATTAAGCCATCATCATTGGCCATGTTCTAAGGGCTAGGCATATCTGTGGCATTAGAGAAGGGGAGCCGGCCCTGAAAGGAAGCGACAGTTTANTATATATAATAGCCCTGAAGAAGCCATCACATGATGTGCGAAAGCTCAGCAACTATCAACAACTTGACACGGTCCAAACCGGAAGAAGAAACGGTAAATACTTTGTTATAATTGTTAATCTTTATAACTAAATTGTACAATAATACTTTCAGTTCTTAGATATTTGTTTTCATTGTTTTAATTATAGTTTTTGACTACTGCCCTGAATTTCACCAAATATTTTCAGTAATTCCGAGGTTATTGGGGAAAATTTGAAATATTGTTCCATTTTGACGTTTTATACGCAGAGCACCTACATTAAGTTGACCTACTCATATATTACTGAAAAACAGAAATTGTGTGTTGTGCGTTAAATAGTGGAAAAAATAGAATTAAAGTAATGAAAGTATCATATTTATGTGTACATTGCTAGTAGTTTATGAGATTTACTCAAGATGAGTTAAATTGAACGGTATTAAAATGAAGTGGTGTGTAGGGGTGGTTCCAGAGGACGATAAATGTTGGTTTCATTTAGAGGGATGATGGTGCACTAATTGCCCGGTCCGGGTGGCGCTCGTAGGGGGTGTGTACAATTAGCAGCACGTCTCCAAATGAAGTATAATTGGACATCCTCGCCTAGTGGGTTCACGCCTCAAACTGACAGTATATGCAGTCTGCCTATTCCAACAATTTCATCAAAATCAGAACATCCCTGCAAGGACGTAGCCGTCCATTATCTCCACAGGATGGAGATATCTTACCGCGTCCTGCTCGTGGACTAAGATAGATTGATATTTTTGAGTTGAGCTCCCCACGTGCTAATGAAATTCATTATAATAATCCGACTAAATTATTAAACAAAAATGCACAAATACTTCATGCTAATAAACAGGGGGAGGAAAACATCATGTACTAAAATATATTCTTTAACTCTTGAACTTTATTTAACAATTATTATATTATAGAAATTGCAGAAATTCTTATTAACCTGATTTTTTCCGGGGATGAACGAGAGGATGCAGCCGAAACGGAATGAAACTTACAAATTTGTACAGGAAAACAATTGCTTTTATTAAACATCATTCATTGTTTACAACACTTGTTCTTTTATTTCTAACAATGAAAATATTAGTTTTATCAGTATTTCAAAGACAATAGCATACGGATTTAGTAGAAAATATACTACAGAGTGAATAAACAAAACCAAACTAAATTCAATCACCTTCTACCTTACAAAAAAAATGTAACGTGACTGATGAGCATCTGAATTATATACTAATAGGTTATACACCCTAATCACACTGGGATGCTATGCAATATTTATAATATTCAATATTAGCATAGCTTTGGAGTTAAATGGGTTAGAGGAATTTTCTTATTTGAAACTATATAGGTCCGATACGAATTTATCTAAACGTGAACATGATTTAAAGTTACTTTATTTTTACCCTATTTTTTATGCCTCGATAGAATTATATTTTGCATATAAAGCCGTGACATTGATGTCAAACGACTTACGACGAGGAGGCGAATTTTTGTTTTTAGACTTGTACTCCAAAAAGTTTTAGGTATAATGAAAAACATGTTTTCTGCATGATTCCTCATATTTACGTATTTGTTATTTAAGGAATAATAAGTCAATATTATATTAAATTCTGCAGTAATTCAGTAGTTTTTTTTATTCTTTGGGCGTATTTAGGAATAATACCAGTAAAATATCCTTAAAACCTTAAAAATTGCTTTAAAATTATTTATAAAAACTTTATTACGGTTCTATGAAAAATCATTATGCAAAAAAATGGTTTCACCATGAATGTCGGGTATGTCAAATACCCCTTTAAGGCACTGAGAAAGGGGAAAACGACATTTACAAATGCAAGATATATTTAAAGAGGCTAAATTTTAATCACTTAATTTAGCCCTGTTAGACGAATAATGAGCTAAACGTTAGGAACTTTGTCTTTCATCTTCTCACTAATCTCCCCCTTGCTGCTTAGTGGATTCCAGCCGTTAACAAAGTCGTCCTTTCTCTTCTGAAGAATAAAAAAAAAAAAAAAAAAAAAAAAAAAAAAAAAAAAAAAGGGNGCTCTGAACAATTAATATTATTCGTATTTTTGTTTAGAAATCGCGGAAAAATGAAACACTATTAAGTTTCTATATCATAAATAAATTTACCTTCTCTCCTCATGTGATTGATATTGAATGTAATTTTTTTTTAAATTCATTGTGGTGATCAAATTACAAAATGTTTAAATTTAACAGAATGTATAAATAAATAAAAGTTACAAAAAAAAATCTAGATAAAAGGTAAAAATAAGAACAGTATTTTTTAAAACACACTTTCATTTGTCAATTAGTTTCCCTTTTTTCAATTCCTTTACTAATGTGATTGAAGAGACGCCTAAGGACGCGAAACAAGAAGAGCAATATAAGTTTCTTAAAAAATGCTGGAATTATGTTCTTATTATCCTCCTTTCACATATTATAAATACATTATATTACAAATCGCCTTTTATAAATGTACTTAATGCATATATTTATAAACCTTAAAAGGCCTTTTACTCAAAATAACGAGAGTTGAATCGATTTTAACTTCTTCCTTTCAATTTTTCTCCCTCTCTTTTTATATGGCACTAAAAATTGTTAAAATTTACGTGGGATTAAATACCACAAAAAAATAATATTTATAAAATTAAAAATTTTAAAGTAAATAACGAGAGTCATTTAAACAGCTTGACAATGTCAGCTCCTCCGAGCATATGACGAAGTATTTGTCGGCCTCGGAGGTTAGACTCTCGACACTATTGCGGGGAATTTAATAACTTGTCCATACTTGGACAATACTTGTGTATTATTCATACTTGTCCTGGTAGCATAAGTGGAAAATGCACCGGCCCGGATAGCAGGTGATCCAGGTTCGAGTCTGTACAGTTAGATTTTTCATTCTGTTCCCTTGCACTAAAAATTGTTAATAAATAATACTTTTCTTTTTCTTGAGGTTACAGGTATATTGATCACTTTAGGATGAAAGAGATGTAGTCTTTTCTGTTTTAATTGAAACAGGAAAGACTATATATCTTTTATACTAAAGTAAACAAATAATGAAATTGCGCTTTAACAATAAATAAAGTTATATTAATAATAAATAATGATGCACAAGACCTGCAGTCCCAAGCTTAGTTTCAAGCTAATGTTGGTTGAGCCGGCGCCCAGGCTTATCATTATATTATACATCATACACAATCAAATCTTTTCAATATTTTTATATTATTTATATATTTGAATTAAT
>KZ808773.1:144698-156616 GCA_000696205.2 Oncopeltus fasciatus
GAAGTTCTCGTCTTTCTCGTAAGTTAGGCTCTCGCTAGTGAAGAGGGAATTGAGTTAGATATCTCTGGTGTCCTTGTGGTGCAACGGTCAGCATACCAGGCCCGGATAGCAGGAGATCCAGGTTCGATTCCTGGCGAGGACAGATAGATTTTTTTTATTCTGTTCCCTCTCATGAATTATTTATAAAAAGACTCCATTTCATCTGTCTACTTACCGACCTGTTACATTATCCGCATCTTTTCGAAGTTTATTGGAAATACATATTGTGAACAGTTTATCTTGATTCATAAAAAAACACAATTTCCTAAACCTAAAGCAATTCTGTAAGCTTTTGATAGAAGAGATAGGTTAGGATCTCGACCTACAATATGCCTCGGTAATCTTTGAAAAGTCTTACAGAATTGTCTCTGCATTTAAATTCATTTATAGTCATTCGTTACATTTACATCGTTAATTCACAGTTGTTGTTTTTTTTAATTTACATTTTTTATAATCTAATTTAGATTAGACTAGCAGGAATTAAATTTACATGAGATTAAAAGTAATCAGATTAAACACTTGACCCTAATATAAATAAAAAAATATATTAAATAAGTTAACAGGGTTATATAAGATTCACACAGAGCAATATTAATGAGAAACTTTAACGGAAGATAGGGCACATTTTTTCTGAGTACACTATCCATCCCTCTGTTTTACTGTTTTCTCTCAAAGAAACATGTTCAAGGTATTGTTTTTTGACACAGTCATACATGACTAACCAAGGAAAAAAGTAGGTCCAAGATACCATCTCCTAAGTTGGCAGGAAGGGTTCTCAGAAGGTTAATTACTGAAATGGGATTGGTCAGAAGGGTTGGGGTGACCGGAAGGCATAGAGTGGAATATGTATAATGAAACACTGCTAAGAACTTAGTCGAGGTGCTGTTGTACCAGCATAAGCCTTAAGTGTTTGTCACTCCAGAAATAATAAAAAACAATTTAGTTTTATCATTAGCAATAAAAAAGGTTGTCAACCCAATTACATCAAATAGTCTACTGGCGACCACTCACATGCCCATGTAGGAAAGTGAACCCCTACAAAATTTCAGAGATTAGATAGAGGTAGGAGCAGGATCAATCAACCTTATTGTGGAAATACTAGCTGATCATACATCCAAATGTACGTAAAGCACATAGATTTCTAAGCTAGGAGCTAGGACCTATATGAGCACATGAGGAAGCTCAGCTTGACACGGGATGAAACAAGGAGTTTTAAAAGCATTAAGGAGTAAGACTATAGCTGGAGAATTAGTAAGGGGTAAAAAAGATACTTCGAAATATTATGGAAATGTAAGCTTTCCAGAATAGAAAGAGATCAATTCTTTACTCTTTGGTTTATTACAGCAGGAAAAAGGAAATGGGGATTTATTTATAGTGAGAGGTGAGAAATATAGGATTAAAATTGCCATAGTCTTGTTACCAATTGGGCATAGGATATTGATTAAGGCCTGTTTTGTACAAGTTTTTGAGGCCTTCCGTGTTAAGAGGAAGTGCTTCAAAAAGAGTAAAAGGAATAATGTATTTGAAAATCATCTGCAAAACAATAATAAGCAAAGATATTTACGAATGTGGTGAGGTCAATAATGTAGTAGAGAAAGGAGAAGATGAGTTGTTGGAGCTCCGATTTACTCCAGGCATTATAGAAAGGGGGAAAGAGAGAGAGTAATTTTAGAACAATTTTTTTTTTTGGTAAAATTTTGAACAATTTAAGGAAAATAAAAATAAATCCATCAAAACTCATTTAATTTTCTACATAGCATCCACTGTTAATAGGGAATCTATGTTTCTAAACCGGTAAACAATTATTCTAGAATTTTAAATTATCACTAACCTTAGTAGCTGTGAAAAATTGAACTGCCCCGGATTCAGGAAAATATGTCGCCAAAAGAGGAGTCAGTTACCCCTCGCCTTTCGTGCTCGGCCAACTCAATATATAATACCATCTGGCTCACAGAGTGATTTATAACAGTTTTTAATCTAGTCGTCACGGTTCGCAGTATATTGAGATCGCCTTCTGGAAGAGCTGATATTTTCCATAAATATCTGATATGTTCATTTTCCTATAACTTCATGAAATAAGAAAATGTAAGATATACATATTTATTTTCACTAAACTGCTGACATCATTGTATATTTCCTGATTCATTCATTATTTTAATTTCTGTTTACTTTACTTTATTACACACAGGCTTTCTATTTTATTTATAGTAATTAATTATTTTTATTTTACCCCATATACAGTCCACTACACTAAATCATCAATTTTACCCTGCTGCAGTTTACTTCAAATCATTCTGAACCAGCGACCCCATCACTTTTCTATACATTAAGGTCCTATAAAATAAAACTGATGGCACAATACAAATTAGTGGTCCTCCGGCCAGGGATATTTAAATAAATATAATATACATTCATGCTTAATTACGTACGTTTCAACTTCAACTCTTTATATTTAATTATTTAAATTTAGATTTTATTTGTTGTGTTCAATTGAATGTATTTTAAGGTTATATTATTTCTATTGAAGTTACTTATATGAGTTTTAAACGTATTCTTAACATTCTAGTTAATTATTCTCTTTATTCTGTTTCTGCTACATTTATATTGTGATGTTTCGTAAAAAATTTAACTTCTGTTGGAATATTAATTTTGGCTCTAATGTGAATGGAAGTTCAATTTTCAATTTTTTTTTTTTTTTAATCAACAAAGTCTATCCATCATAAATTTAATTTAAATATATCAATTATTTTATAATTTATTAATTAATTGCATATTGTTAAGTATAAAATTTTACACTGCAAAAAAATTTACCAAATAAGAAGTGTCACATGTGGACAGAATGTGTCTAGTAACACCATTCTCAAATAAAATAAAATATATGTTCTCTAGAGGTCCCAAGTTCATCTTCATTTAAATAGGCGAAAAGGGTTGTTGGAATAACAGTTTGAGGGCAGGGCCTATGCAAATGGTTTTGGGCGGTATTGTCATACCGTAAATTTATTTCTTTATAGAATCCTAAGTATGAGGCATACTACTAAATTTGAACAATTGATTATCACACTTCAGGACTTCCAGCTGTTTGAAATGAGGTATTGGACAGAAGGGATATTGAATTCATGGCGAAGGGAAGACTTTTATATGCGTTCGAGTATATTTGCGATTATTCTGAGGATTTTGGACTCAAAGAAATGAATTCGTTGGATGCTGGAAGGCTAGGTGGCATCTCTGAGTTCTACACATTATGTCCAGACGGGTCGCAGTCAAGTCTTGTACAGCGCTAGTTTATCAATTGTAAGTTTCCAGTTTCTATTCATTAGTCTGAGTAGGAGACCTTGCCGTCGGATACATTCTTGTCTTTTAATTTTAGTATGTGAGTCGTGAGTCAAGATGGAACCTAAAGTAGTGAACTGAATGTGAGTGTGGTGTAATAAAGCTGATTAATTTTACGTTTTTAGAAAATATATTTTTTTTTTTTTTTACTTAAGTGGGAATTAAATTGCATAGCATTTTGATTCAGTAATTTTAATTTTGTCATTTACTGTATCAATGCTTGATACTTGCAAGATGGAATTATAGTACTTTGGAAGCAGTTTTGATTATCAGCTTCTCGGCGACATCATTNCTCTCTCCCTCTATATATATATAATGAATCACTTTAGAAAGATACATCTTATTATTGCTCAAGAAAGTAGTAATCTGGCATTAATTTATAAAGTATCATTTGATCAGCATACAGCCATGAAAGGAATATAACAACAATAATATTAAAGACTTGGGGAGTAGGTGGTGTGAGGACCAGACCTGTACTGGAATGGGCCGATTGAAGGATGACACCTGCTTCCTTTCATCAGAAAATAAAAAAATAATAAATGTCGTTGGAAGTTTAAAGTAATAAAAGCAGCTCGCCAGCGGCCCCCGAGTCAGTAATAAGTTATTCTTAGGCAGTGTCATTTTTGTGTCAGATCGCGTGTCTCAGAGCGTCGGGCTGTTCGTAGCCTCAACAGTGCCGATAACAGTTAAGTGATAAGTGTCAGTAATTAATAAGTTATTTTTAGTTCGTAAATAAGCACATATAATTTATTTTTATATAATAGCTAATTATTGTAATTTATTTATTCTTTCTGTTTATTCATTAGTTAAAAAGAGCAGTAGGTTCGATTACTTCCGTAATTAGTAGGTGTAGTTATTTTTTTTAAAAAACTAATCTCTAATTTACGTTATTTAAAAATTATAATTAACCCTTAGTCCACAACAATATGTGTGAGTGTATGTGTGCGTACACATAGTCTGAGTGAGCGGATGGCAATTAAAAAAAAAGAAACCAATAAAATAAATTATTTGAATTTTATTATTGTAAACCATTGAATGAGTTGATGAATGGCTGAAATTGGTCGAAATGAAGAAGAGTTTAAAAAGAGATCAAAGTTTAATCTTTTATGACATTGACTATTATTTTTTTAACCTTTATTTGCTCATTACAATCTGTTAAAAAAAAAAAAATTAAACTCTGAATTTTTTTTATACCAAGAAATAAAAAAAAATTTTGCTACGTTTTCTTAAATAATATGTATAATAAAAACTAATTTTAACTAATGTATAAACTGATATAAATAAATTAACTAAAAACTGGGAAATTGAATTTCAAAGTATCCCGATCAATATGGATTTATCAAGAATAAAATTATAAATATTAATTGTAATAGTCCATCCGTATGAAACATAAAAATATGACTAGAAATATATTTATTCTTATGTGACATAACACTGAAAGATATGTTTTTTTGCCTTAGCAAGATTAAAATTGAGTTCTAAATTTTTTATAATAAGAAAAAGCTATACAGCGTAAACAGACTTCATTTTGCTTCCCATTTTCTCTAACAAACATTATTCAGGCGTCCTCCTTCATCTTACTTTAGCCAAAAAATCTTAAGATTCACAAATTTCTTAAAGGATTATAAATTGTGAGTGTAGCTCAGTGATCATCAGTCACGGGGAATATTCTTGAGAAATGCACTTATGGAATTTTCAGCTCGACGGAAGATACAATTCACTTTCTTTTAGTGTAAATGATTATTTACAGTGAATAAAATTAATCTGTCTACTCAGAACACTATCTTATTTTCAAAATTGAAAATATAAATGTGTTGTTTTAGTGGATTTTCATAAAACATTCTGATAAATACATACAATTGCATTTACACTCTAGTGTGTGTTTGATAAAACGTTTTTTGTTTTTTTTTAAGTAGTGTTTAATCTGGAAAATTCATAACATGAGATATTCTGTAATCCTATAAAATGGAACATGGTAACCAACTTATTTTTATTGGAAACTCTCGAAAATTTTACAAATTGCGAGTTTATGTTTCATGGCTATTGAAAAGTATTCAGAAAACCCCAATTATGGACTATAGGATCCAATAGAGATTTCAAAGTTGGCTGTGTTTATCTAGCCCCGCCTTTTGAATTCTCTAATTGAGAAAATTATAAATAATATCCTGTCTATTATCAATAATTCAAATAAATTAACCCCACCCCCACGAGTCTCTGTGAGACCTTTAAAACACACTCACACTCTTAACTAGGGAGTGGAAGAAGTATTGCCTGTTAATATAAAGTATAACATAAACGATTATATATNTCCCGGGTTATATATATATATACCCTATTTTACAAAGATTATAGAAATTGGGTAGGTGTATGTGGATAGCCCCTCCCTGCATGACCCCAAGGGGTTAATGGGATTAAAACAATCACACACGCACACAAGGGGCTCTTTTTCGAAAACTTATGGTCTTCGAGGGATGCCTATACACATATATGTACCATATTTTAAACACCCGTGCCATTATGCTCTTATTTCTCAAAAAAGCATTACCATAGCGGGATTTGAATTTTCACGATTAGGAATGTAATTCTCGAACGAAAACCTTTGACTACTCCGACACCTTTTTATATTTGTCATAACATTTCACGAAAGAATATGGTGGTAAGCGTAATTTACTAGCTGATGAGTAGTTTTATTACCTTCGACGATGTTACAATAAAACGAATGTAAAATACATTAGAACACACAAAAACCCATTGTTTCTCACCCAACGAAATTTTGAGAGGGCCTTCTAGCTCCAACCTGATCTTCGTTTTTACTGTTTGAAATATAAAGGTTTTGTAAACAGTGCTAATTGCCATGTATAGCTGGGTACTGAATGCCTCACGGGGCGCGCTTGCATCAATCAATTAATTATACTGCATTAACTGCAGCGAGAACAACCGTCATACCTGGTCGGAGTGCGCTTTTTACTTTTATCTAAAATAAAAATAAAATGACATTACACAGGTGTTCAGAGAGAAGAGGCACATGCAAGCTTGCCGAGTTTGAATACATGCGATGAAATCAAAACGAGCAACTCCAAATCAACTCATATTCATAAATTTACCAATAATGTATTGAGTTTAAATCATATCCAGTGCTCAGTAATTAAGCGAAAATCACAGATCTATTTTATTTTTATGAAAATCCGAACTATCAAATGTTTTAAAAAAATGACTTATTTTCTTTTACACCGATAACAAGTCTCTCTCTCTCTCTCTCTCTCCCTCTTTCCCCCTCTCTCTCTCCCTCTCTCTCCCCCCTCTCCCTATCTCTCCCTCACTCTCTCTCTCTTTCTCTCTCTCTCTCCTCTCTCTCTCTCTCTCCCTCTTTCCCCCTCTCTCTCTCTCTCTCCCCCCTCTCTCTCTCCCCCTCTCTCTCTATCCCCTCTCTCTCTATCCCTCCTCTCTCTCCCCCCCTCTCTCTCTCTCTCTCTTTTTTCTTAAAAGATTTTCTTCTTCTTCTTAAAAAGAATAAACCAAATTATTGTAAAATTTCGTTTTCTTGCTTTTAAAACAAAGTATGCATATAGCTGACTTATGCATTGATTCTTACAAAGTTGATAACATTATTTAAAAAAACAAACAAAAAAAAACAGCTATACTAAATCGTTTTTACAGGCTATATTGTGTTCCGTCTAATCAAAAAAGTCCTCCAAAAATTACATTGAAACTACAATACAATATACAGCAATGTATATTGCACATGAACTGTATTAACGTTAATTAACGTATTATTATTATAATAATTGAAAAACAAACAAACAACAAAATTACACTACAATAGTTGAAGCTCACAGAAATGATTTACGTGCGGCATATTGATGTCATGAGAATATATTTTACTTTGCACGTTTGTTTTTTTAACATTAAAATAAACTTTGACACGACTTTATAAAAATAAGAAATGCTTCATTTCATAAATTTATTTCTAGGGAAATTATATAATAACGCACATAGAATTTTAATAACACGAATATTACTAATTATTACCTTAAACGTTTAAGATTTTCAAAAATAATAACTTAATTTAATTTCAATTGTATTAAAAAGGCACAGTGTCTATTATTAAAATGTTTACAGACAAAAATTTTATCATTTTAATGTTTAGGAAACAGAGATAAAGTGAGGGAAAGGTAGACACAGAGTGTATGTGTGTGTGTGTGAGAGAGTGTGAATGGGGGGGGGGGGGGGGGGGGGGGGGGGGGGGGGAAGACTGTATATCATTGGAGTATGAACCTATATCATAAATTTTACTTTACTCATAATTGCCCCAAAGTTTTCTCTGAAAAAAAACAACAACAAAAAACATACAAATGACAAGAATCGGTTGATTTGTATAGCTCTTCAATAAGCTTGATAAGTGCGTTTAAACGATTAAGAAGAACGAGAAAATTTCAAATATTCACTAAATAATAATAAAAAATTACGTCGAAAGAACTCAGACGTTGAAGTTTCCAGTAAACGGAGGTCACTTTCGTATTGCAATTGAATTTCTGTATTTCTAACTAAAATACAGAATGCCAGAGCTATTTACTTCATTAAAACAGAACATTTGTTTCAATGACCTTTGATAGTGTTTTGCTTAACAGGAAAATTGGTCTCTCAAGGTAAAACACAAAATTTGTAAAACTAAGTCTTTTACATTAAGGAATATTTCGCAAGGATTTGAAACTTTAAAACCATATATGTTATTTAGTAAGACATATGGGTGGTTGTGTGAAGGTGGAGCACTGTAGATTTGACTAGAAATACTGGAGGAAGTCTCGAGCAGACAGAAGGGTGTGTTGGCGAGCGCGATGGGGAAGCGCTCTAGCGGAGGTCAGATGGACCAGTAGCCAGAGCATTCTACCGGGCACTCCCTCAACCCTTAGCTCACCTATATACCGCCCCAATACGAACTTACTCTTCCGCGTCTCACCTATCATTCCTACTCCAAAACTCTACTTACGGCAAGTTTGAAGAAAGTTTGATAAAAAAATAATTGGCGTCGATATTCCACATAGAAGTACGCTTTAAGAATTTCGCAATACAAGAAACTTCTCTATGGGAATTCAGGAAAACGTTTCAATCAGTGAACAGAATCGAGACAAAACGGCTGATAAGGATGAAATTTAAAAATGTTCTTAATATTCACGAATTTAGTAGGGGACTAAGTTCGTGAACATTAAGAAGGGAGCACACTGTGGACGGTGTCGTAATAGAGAATAGAAAATGTATTCCTAAATTGGCAATTTTAATTAAATCAGTCGATTTATCCAATACACGTTCATTGGAATAAAATAGAAAATAGAAAGAAAAAAAAAAGCGAATCCATATTTTTTATATAGAATTTACTTAAGAATTGAACACATAAAGATTACCCGTTTTTTATGCACACAATTTTTCTTTCAAAATTTCTCAATATTTTCTCTGATCTAACTGCTAGATCCAAAAATGAGAGTCAGAAATTTTCACAACAAATGCGCGCCCTCACACACACACATTGGCAGTATATCAAATATTAATATTCATTTACTACGGTAGTGAGTAATTAGTTTAATCAGTTCCTACGTATCAAACAGGTCAATGACATACTGAATAAATGGTTCCCTGGATTGAATTATATAATTTTTTTTTCAGCAATTCAACAAAGTCTGCAAAATGAAAAATATGTCCCGGGTTTATACATTTTGACTTGGGTTCCTTTAACTGCCCTACACACACACACACACACTTCTCTTCATCAAAGAATAGCACCAAGTGCAATGAAATACAGCAAGCTAAAACTAACGGTTAATGGGAACTTCAAGGCTATCAACTTCCTTCATTATCACCAAACAACTAACTATGCAGGAAAAAATATGCGACTCCCATTTCAGTAGAAATCTTTAAAAAAATATTTTTGAAAATTTGAAAAATATGCTAAAACTGCACAGCAACTTATTATCAACTTTATCAAAGAATAAATTAATGAATTACGTATAAAATAGAAGTGAATGTTACCTTTTCATGTAAATCCTGGATCATATTTTTTCCAATAAGCACATTAATATTAGTCATACTTATAACAAATACAAAAACTCTCTTCCCGATTAAAAAGTCTTAAGGTTGAAAAAAATAAACCACAAATAAATATAATTGTTTATAAGATATAATTGATACATAAGGGTATACATGTGTCTTGCATGGCATTTTAGGCAATAAATCATGCACATTTAATAGTACTATTGTTTATAAAATTTATAGTAGCATTTATACCTGGAAGTAATATTAATAGCAAAACATGGTTTTTGAAAAGCTATCTATAATTTTAGAAATATGAACCCACATGTAATATAGATTCACAATAACCCGGGGATGTATTATAATGGGCTGTTAACAGTATGTTGAAGTAACACTACAGTACTTAAAAGTACAATACTACAAATTTATATGTTAGCTAAAAGTAATGTGCTGGGCTTTGATAAATGATAATGAGACATTTTGTCATATGTGCTTTAAAGTTATAGATAAAATAATGAGAAAACTGCATATTTACTTTATTTCCTCATACCTAGCATATAAGGTGTAGTAGCAGTCCTAGAGTAAACTGATTTTGAGATCTGAGCTGGTTTACACGGTTTAAGTACAAGGAAAGTGACTTCAGGAGAAAAAGTACTTCTTTAACTACACTTTGATAAAACAAAATTGGTATTTATATTACTTATCATCTTTGATTATGCACTTCATATTGAGTGCAAAATATGTAACTCTTATATAATATTCAATATCTATAAAAATAAATTCCCAAAATTGGCAAATATATAAATTAATGGGACCCATCATAATCATGTTTAAATAATTTTATTTTTTAATTGTTTTTCTGTATTTAAATTAAGCATTAGTTTCTACATGGTGACTGTACTACTCGCAAATATCTCAATTATTAACATCAAATCATTAAAATACACTAGCAAAATTTAATTCATAATTTAAATTTTAATAATGATAAGTTTGAAATTGTTTACATTTTAAACATTTATGGATGACTTGAGTCTCTAAGTATGTGTGTGTGTGTTTGCTTGCTTGCATGCATGCTTTTATGCCACATACAAAAGCATACATACAAGCAAGCACACTTACGTGTGAGCTTGTTTACATAAAAAAAGGGCTCAAAAGCATATTATGTAATTATTTCATCTTGATTAACAACTTTGCTCCAGCAAATGTAGAATGGGGGTTAATACTTCTATTATTTTACTATTAAAGAGCACTGTAATTTTATNAAATAATATTTATAAGAATATTTTAATAAAATGACAGATTTGATTGGATACAGTTCAATAACAGACTCAATAAAGTCGCAGAACAGAAAATGTATATAAAATAACTAAATTTATTTTATAAAAGCAAGTAATTGGGACTAAAAGGTCTTAAATTAACTTTTAGGAGTAAACTCCACACTCATATACGTCTAATTTTCTTCTTTATCAATCTCCGCCATTCTCTTTGTATTACGTTTTGACATTAAATTTCACTAAAAATGAATTAGGAGAAATAATTGGACTGTATTCATTGACACACACACACACACACACACACAAATTTTAGTGACTTTAATTTTTGGAAGATTTTCAAAAATCTTTTATGGGAGAAACACCAATAGCTTCATGTGTTTCTTCGAAATTCAATGAAAAACATGTAGTCTGTTAAATAATCTAAAAGGTTATTTTCACCACCAATGAATATAGAACTATCATACCTTCTATTATCTGTCTTCATTGGTTTCTGCAAACCATCTTCTGTTGGCGAGCGCTTTCGGACATTGTACATCTTCTGGCGGAATACATGTGTTCACTGTCACTGTCTGGCATTTGCTCGCCAACAGAAGATGGTTTGCAGAAACCAATGAAGACGGATAATAGAAGGTATGATAGTTCTAGTCTGTTTATTGAAAAGCAAATCGCAAATAAATTTAAATTTTTAAATTTTTGTTTCGGGATATGTCTGTTTCTTAGAGATAATTAGTTATGATGGCACTCTCTTTTCTCGGCGGTTTTCGATAAGAAGGGGAAATTAATCTGCTCATTAATGATAACTTACCCAAATATCCAGAGCCATTGGGTTATCAAGGAACAAGCATCTATTGTGAATCATGCATGCAAGAACTTGAGTGATAATCTTGCTTCCTCAGAAACGAATAATGAAAAAAAAAAAATATGCTGTCAGTCTGTGGAGTGAAAAAAAAATGCTATAAAAGAACCATTACTTGGAGCTTCATGCCAAGAACTGACATAATTTATGAGTGTAAGTTATTGCTCCAAGCTGTAGTGTTTCTTCCAATACTCCTAATGTAACTAGTGAAGCCAATTCCACTTGACCACTCCCACTGCCATATTCAATATTATGAGATACCTTTGGGTGCTTTCTCATTAGGAATAAGAATATGTATTAAAATAAATGTGAGAACGGCTTAACAAATCGTGATGTGCAATGACAGCAAATTTTATTTTAACATATTTCTATTTTCAATAATTCTAGTCGTATATATA